>NW_019059775.1:369476-443240 GCF_000696155.1 Zootermopsis nevadensis | reverse complement strand
CGAATGGGGGTTAAAACACTTGACCAACCTCCCCTTGCAAATCTTCGTCTTAAAATCGATCATAAAGTCAGTTTTCATAATAGTCATCGCAATCGTAATATATCGAATTATTAGTATCAGTTTGCCTTATTGGAGTTGGTACTTCAAATAGTTGAAAACGTCTTCTTTCACTTTTCTGATGTTTGAGGCCAACTGTCAGTCAATTTTCAAGAATGCGATTTGCTGCATCTGGAGCAGTGATAATGCGACTGGCTTGATAATTTTTGATCTCTTTGTTGTGAAGCGTTATTTGTTTACTCGGCATTGTTGTGTTCCAAAACAATGCCGAGTAAACAAATATAAGGTGACATTGTTGATGACGTCATTTCTTGAAGACGACGACAAATCACAAATTTTTATAGTAGAAGAAGAAGAAACGAGCGTGAATATTTTGTTGATTATTCAGATCGCTTTGTAGTGGTGAAAAGTTGTGTTTTCTTTGCGGCACTAACTGAATTATTAAATATTATTTAGATGAGCTTCGGCTTCAAGGGCTAATTCCAGGGAAGGCCATGCGATATCCACTGGACAGAAAGCTGTGTGTACCCTAGGACCATACACAAACACTGAAAGGATTCCTAAGTAATTTATAATTATAAGGCTCATGATTAATTAAACGATTTTCATCAATCGAGAAACCTGTTACAACTCCGGACCTCCTCAATCTAGTATGAGTTGAAAGTAGAAGTTATTAGTTTCTCACTTTAAAACTTTCAAGGACTTACATTAGTTGTCAGCAAAACGCGTTAAAAGTGAACTTAATACATCAAGATATCATCAGTTATCACATTAGAACACTGTGGGCGGTCACTCATATACTGAAACATTTCGTTGCTAGAAGAATAAAGATCTTATCACCGAAAGATAATCTTGCTTTGAGAAGAATATAGACTACCATCTATGAACGTTACATGGAACTGATTGAACATACACGCAGAGTAGATAAAATGGCGACAACAGTGGGAACGAATGGATGGGAAGGTAAATATGACAGCTCAGCTTATGTGAAGTACGTGTATATAAAAATAAATTATATTGTCGCCGACTTTATGCAATAAGAGTGCTGGATGTGTGTGAATGTCGTGAAAGACAAGCAGTTGTAATCGGAGTACTCAATTTGAATATGTCGTTTACAGGTTAGAGAGATCTAGATGATGAAAGTATTTTTAAATAGAGTAAAAACAGACTTTTTTTTGTTGAGATGAACACAAACCCCGTTACCAAATTCTAATAGACACTTGTGTTTCAGATATGCGGAAGCAGGCTCGACAGCTGGAAAATGAGATTGACCTGAAACTTGTGTCATTCAGTAAATTAGGCACAGGTCATGGGCCAATAGGGTACAAGTCTGACAGGTCGGTATTATCCGTAATTTTAAGTATGTTTATTGACATTAGTTACTGCTTTAAGTTTATTTTCATTATTAAAAATATTTCATTTTCTAGTACTGACACTGTTCCATTGCTGAGTGGTGAGCACATGTTTGAAACGATGGCTCTTGAAATTGAACAACTTTTGGCCAAGGTAAGAAATTTAATATTACATACAAGGAATAGAATTACTGGTAGTTATCCTCTTCTCCCATTCCATTTTAATAGAATTACAAATGTGGCTTATTCCGTCTTAGCAAAGAATGGTTTGTTGATAAATAAACATAATTTATGATGACTCTTATTTATAAATCTTCGATTAAAGTTTCTAGTCAGTTTGTGTTTATTAAATACTTATCCCATTCAGATAACATTTGCTTTACAGCTATGGATTGGTAGATATAAAGTTGTTAATCTCATTGCTTGTATAGTTTAAGGCACATATGTTTTCATCAAACCTGCCACTGTAATCTGTCTAAACTGAGGTTCCACATGGGATAGTGATCCTCAAATTTTGTATGCTTGGTAAAAACATTCTGAGACAAACGCTCAGTACAAGTAATTCTAAGTTAAACGTGGTATATGTATTTACCACTGTAATGAACCTTGAGTAATTTCTTGAGTAGCTGAGACTAGTAGCTGCTCCATGGATATAATCAGTTACTTTGTTAGTTTATATCAGAGGTTAGAAAGAGATGAGGGCAGAGTGTCTAAGTCCTTAGCCTGTCATATTATACAGGACAGGATGTATGTGTTTTATTAACATAGTTTAACTTTGTTGTAACTAGACTGCTGAAAACCTAAGGTTCCCGAACATAGTTCATAACTCAAGCCTGAAATATTTTTAAAAATCCACAAAATATAAGATTTGAGATTCTCACAACAGTGATGATGTCCATTTTGGTGTTACCCTTGGGGAATGACCCCCATTACCCACTAGACAGGAGGCTGGGTGGGCCCCAGATTTGGTCTGGACACAGAGGCTATAGGAAAATTGGTACTTGTGGGTTATCAGGACACAAAACAGAGAGGCACGGCCCGACATCATCTGGATTCATATTTAGCAGAGTTCATGTGGCGGCGTACAAATAATAACGGCAATATTTTTAAAACGATTCTAAAATCTATAAGCGAATTTTGGCTTCCGCACACAGGTAGTAACAACAATTAACGCAATTAATTTCTACACCTTGCTGGCTACTTTATAGAAGTGCAAGCACTTAATAAAAAGTAGGTATTTTCCCCTGGTACCCATTGGATAGAAGACTGGGTGGGTCCCAGAGCCAGTTTTGACACAGAAGCTAAAGGAAAAATCCTCTGCCGTCCATCAGGGATCAAACCCTGGTCGTCCAGTCTGTAGTCGGTCACTATACTGACTGAGCTTCCCCGGCTCATAAAAACTATAAATGTTTCAATGATTTCAGTGTGATCATGCCCAGCTTCTTTGCCTTCATGTTGCTTAAACATATTTAAATACAACTATATTCAAGATGTCTAACATGTTAGATGAAGTCGAACCGTCTAATGTTGGGAGTGAGGAAGTGTAGCTCATACTCATTCTTGAACTGAACACTAGATTGGTGTGAGTTGTCAGCATGACGTCCCAGCTGCACTTTAAACCCTGGAAAATATCATGAAGTGAAGTAAAATAAGTTTTAAGTTGGCTTCTTTGTGGTTAATTACTTGCTGATATGTTACAGTTATCTGTGCTTAATGAGAGACTTGGTGAGATCTCATCGACACAGGCCGCTCCGCCAAGCTCAGCACTACAGCACACATTGCAGCGTCACCAGGAGATTTTGCAAGATTACACGCAAGAGTTCCGAAAGACTCAGGCCAATTACAGGGCACGCAGAGAGAGGGAAGACCTTCTCAATACTGTCCGTAAAGATATTGAGTAAGTCACAGTTTGTTTTGTTGATTTTTCTTTTTTAACTTTACAGAGATATATGATGGTACTTCCTCCATAACTCTCATTCTTAAATTTTTCTTCCTTTCATAAATTGGTTAAGTAATGACCATAAGGTGAAGCTTTTGCCGCAACCGAAGCTGATGAAAGACTCTCGGGCAACAAGCTGTGTCAGGTGGCTGAATTGTGAATGAACCATTTCTTCCGCCAACGTTTCGAGAGCCATCTCTGCTCTCATCCTCAGGGCAGCTGTGAAACGAAACGAAACTGAGCTGGTATCCTGTGACAAAACTTCTATCTGCCCGGAAGGCCGAGCCAGCGAGAGCGAGCACTTGACCTCGTCTGCCAGTTCCTATTGGTCAGCACGAAACAAAGCAACAGATGGGCCACCAACAAGACGATGCTACTACCTGCCGTCCACTGCCAGTTCCCATCGGCATGCGCGCTACATAGGACCAGTTTTGTTTCAAAGCTGCCCTGAGGATGAGAGCAGAGATGGCTCTTAAAATGTTGGCGGAAGAAATGGTTCATTCACCATTCAGCCACCTGACGCGGCTTGTTGCCCGAGAGTCTTTCATCAAGTAATGATCAGTTTCGAATCAGGGGAAATTCATTCTCATTCTTTGTTAAATGTTTAACATTTTTGTACCCTCCTTCATGGTGAAAAATATTTTCCGTATCTCAGCCGGTAATTCACAGAATTCCGTGGCTTTCTTTTCCATTCTCAGTATGTATCCCACTTCTTTTGTACAGTTTTTATTCAGTTGTATATGATGTGGCCCTACCACTTAAGTTTCAGTACAGTTGTACAGGCACGTTATCTTGATATCCAAATGAGGGTCAAGCAGGGGGAGGGTGGAATGGAAGAAGGTTTCAGTGCAAGTGATAGGAAACATTTCCTCTGCTCCGGTCCTTTGACCACTTGCTCATTATATTGCGTGTGGTGACGATTGTCACCAGATTTCAAAAAGAGGGATTGTGTTTTTAAAGTTACTGGAGACTTAGGGATTTAAGGTATCGAAGGAATACGTAAAGTAATAAATGTTGATGGTGCTGTACATTAGTCACTGCAGGTAACATTTTTCTGTTGCTGTTATAGGTTTGAAGAAGCGAGAACAATTTTTTGTTTGGTTGAAGTTTAAATTTTGTAATTTGTTATTAAGTCTGCAGGAGTGCATTTACTTACATTTGAATATTTTATTTTATTTTATTTTTCAGCAACTACAAGACTTCATCAGGGTTAAACAGAAGGATGGATATGTATTTGAAAGAAAATGAACATGTTCGAAGGTAAAGTATCAGATTGAGGTTTTGTAACTGAAAATAATATTTTAGTAAATATGACCCCTTTTTTCATCATTTTGGAATTGATGTGGATTCTCTCATAATGGGCCAAAATTCTTCCTCAGTGCCCTGTTCTTATATACGCTTAATCTATGTGACCCAAGTTTCACACCAATACACAGTGGGCCATTTTTGTTGTGAGCTGATCAAAATTAAAGGTGTGGGGTGAGCACTTTTATAATTTCCCTTAATATTTTAATTTATTGGTATAGAAATCGTGTATCACATTGGTTCTCATGTGCCCAGCAAAGAATGTGTCTTGTTGATACAGCATATTAAATTGCCATTTAAATAGTTGTATTGTATATCTGTTTATTGAAGGTAAGTACCAGCTCATGTTTAAATTTTGTAGTACTTTTAATATTTTTAATGTGAGAGTAGAGAACATATTAATTTATAAAACAAGTTTTATTCTGTCAGAGCTATAAACTTAGTCTGGTCAGCTTTTGTTGTAATTCTTGAATGTTTTTAACAATATATTATTTTTAATTATTGTCTCAGCTGTATGTAAATTGCTCTGACTTTCATAATGTTTTAATCTTTTACCTATAATAATACTGCTGAATCTACGTATACACTATTATTGTTTATTACTATAACAAATGGTTATTGCATAGGGCATTTTCAGTTATGTTAATTTGATTATTTCTGTATGAATTCGGTAGCAATAATTCATACGCATATTACCACCTGATGACGACCTTTAATTGGATTGCATAGTGGACCCGGTTAATATGTTGAATGCCTGTAGGATGTGTCAAAGGTCTCCTGTTTCCCGTTTAGTAAACTGAGACATAACAAAATACATTTTGTTGGTATTCATAAAGCCTTTTGTTCTATTTTCTTATTGGGTTTTTATCATGTTGTTTTCATCTATGACTGCAGTTCTGACCGGCTACTGGATGAACAGATCAACATTGCTGTAGACACCAGAGATCACCTTGTGTCTCAGCGTCTCACATTTAAACGCTTACAGACCAAGATTAACGACATCTCTAATAGATTTCCTGTTGTCAATAGTTTGCTTCAAAGAATTAACATTCGCAAACGAAGGGATTCTATTATTCTTGGCCTCGTTGTAGGAGTTTGTACGGTATTGCTCCTGATGTATGCATTCCATTAGAACCATCATGGCTGTGCCTGTATCCAGGTTCTGAACAAGACCAGAATCGAATCTGAGGTAACTGTACCGTAATTGCTAATGGGCGGAGTTGCTTGCTCTGTTCCAGAGATTCTTTCTTGTTCTGTCAGCTTTGGTTAGTCCTATAAGCCTTGTATTTTTCTTTTGGAAGTAAAGCTGATGTAAGAATTTCACTGTACAGTCATTCATAGTTTCTTTAAAGGCATAATTAAGGAATTTAATTATCACATTTATAAATTGAGATAACTCCGTTGAACTTGAAATATAAATTTCATATGACTTTAAACTGAAGAAAATTGCTCTCAACCAATACCTGGTAAGTGGGAATTTCATGTACCAGTAATTTTAAGCATGGTAAATAGTAATTATGTTTTTGTAAATATCTGCCTTTGAATAATAAGGCCATTGTCCATGGTGTTTTGATTTTAATGATTACATAATTCATTCAGACATCTTGAAAAGGGCCTTAATAGATTTTTGGTGAAAATTTGTTTAGAAAACCTTAGTATTCCATGCATATCCCCCAAAAGATGGCATTATTGCTCTTTCTGGCATCACGTCTGAAAGGGGTGTTTCTAAGCTGAATTGATGCTCATGACACCAAGGATAAAAATATGGTACTAAATATTGGAACGTGGAATGTGCGCACTCTGTTACAAGTAGGAGCGAAAATGTGCGCACATTCCGAGGGGAAAATTCTGATTCGGACCATTATTTAGTTGGGATTAGAATGAAGCCAAAAATATCCATGGTTACGATGGGAGTGAGGGGATGGAGAAGAATTGTGAATGATAGGACAGAATGGAAAAAATTCGTCGAACAAGCTAAGACCCACATAGGGTTATAACGCTACAAGAAGAAGATACTCATGACACGTAGGGGATGTATAAACAAAGTTACATTGAAAGACTTGAAATGATTGCCTATGACCTATGAGTGGCAGCAGTACTTGTTCTCACCTTGGAGAAAGCTTATTTGCAGAGATATGTCAGTTGGCGTCCTGCATTCCATACAAAAACAAAAATATTTATGATGTAATATTAGCATGACCTGTATGGAACAGGGATGGCTGTGGTGGTAACCGAGAAGATAAGCTCTAAGTTATGTCAGATATTGTTGTTATTGGTTTGTACAGAGTGATTGAAAAGTCACGCTACCCATTCCTGCACATATTATATTTGTATAAAAAATTACATTTAAATCAGAATCAGAACTGTATCCCTAAACTCATCATGGCAAACCAAGTACAAACGAAATGCCAACGATATTGTGTTTAAAACTTTATAGCATCATTGCTTCAGCCCTGAAAGTGGAGAAAATATGTTTCTCCAAAATGTTGGCATCTAATGATGATTTTACACAGTGCCAAAACCCAGAAGAATATTATCATTATCTTCACTGCTGTGAAAACCTCAAATCCTGAAATAACATCCAAAAATAATGGTCACAGTTTAGAGCTAAGCTTCACTGAAGAAGGGTGATTGTAGAGAACATCTTGTAGAATTTCTGCTACATCATGGGCACACCCCCAACTGAGTGTGACTCCGCTTCCTCCATGGCCATAATTATGGATTACCTGTGCAGTAAAATCAACACTATATAATTTTAGCTTTTGAAATCTTTAGTAAATAAACTTAAAATAAATAGGTAAACATGAAAATTATAGTACAGTAGATTCCCAATTATCTAGGGGCAGATTAACTGGGATCTGTCTGGTTTAAACAAAAATTAAAAATTTATTTAGAAAATCTTTAAAAGAATGTTTGAAAAGAAAGGAATACTATGTCATGTATTAACATGAACCAATTATTACTAAAATCTGAAGTTCATGACAAAACATTATTACTATTTACTGGATTCCTTTTTAAAAAAAAATATTACTGTATTAAATTTCATATGAAATCCTTTCAGTTTTTAGAAAATCTTCATCTCTTCATGACCACTTTACCTTCATCATTTCAGCTTCATTGTACTTATTTATCCTCTCATTTCACATGAAATAACCTTTGCCGTTAATTGAGCACTGTTAACTTATGAACCAACCAATCGTGATCACTATGCCTGCACTTCTGGGAATCTTGGGTATTACAATTATTCTTTTAGCTCAACATTGAATATTTATTTCTATATATGTACCTCTAATGCGTTTCCATACTCGTCACTTATGCATTCCCTTTCAAGACGCACTTTGGGTCTGCCAGGACGAAGACCAGCCCATTCTTTCATGATCACAGCTTCCTTAAGTGAAAATAGCATATTTATGAGTTTGCAGAAATTTTTTAACATCATTTCTATTGAAAATATAATAGTTTGACTACAATTCTTTAGCTCAATTTTTCTCCACTTTCAAAGGCTTGCCATTTTCTGGGCATGTTAGTAGGATATTTGTATGTTTGGAATACTTGAATTTTTCTTTCCAAGAACCTTGAAGTTCCTACATAAATTTTGTTCTGATGTCATTGATATCCTGACATGGAAAGCAAAGGTGATTCGAAATAGCTGTGCACCTGTAAGAATAGAAAGTGTTTCAGTGGGTTGTGTTGTAACTCTAAGTTCACCGCGAGAGATATATTTATGTTATAAAAGGTGCACAGGGACTTTTGAATCATCCTGTATATACTAAATAAGGTGAAACTGTTTAGTAGTTCTATCTCATAATTTTACCTATTAACAAACACATTTTGCGTGCACAGTAACACCATGTTAAATGCAAAGGTTATGTTTTTAGAGAATAAACATTTTAGTGTATTTATTTATGTATAAAAATATTATGCAAATTACCCTAGGTTAACTGAAGAGAATTTTGTTGAAGATGTTGGTTACATAAATGGAAGTACATTAACAATAGAACATTATCATGAGAAATAAGAGATTATATGAGTGAGAGCATCTTAAAAACTGGGAATATCTATGGACACACTTAATACACTGTCAACTGAAATTTTTCTGTATAAAATCAATGCATTACTCGTGCATAATATCATGAAGTTCTTACTTTCAGCCCTGGAATAAGTTTGCAGCATCCTTTATGAATGGCTATTGAATCGGTTGGATCCGGTTTTGTGTTCCAGTTTCCTTCCTGTTGTGTTCCACCAAGAACCACATACTCTTCACTGGCACAACAGAACAGAACACGTAACGCGTGTATATACATATATATTTGGATATATGCATATGTGTATGTTACTATTATGTCATTTCAGAATGTCATTTTTGTCTTACCTTATCTAATAATACTTAGTAACATAATTTAAGTTAAATGTTGAAAAGTTATCATGTAAAGATCAAGTTATGCTTCTTGGTTTTATGTTTATATGCGTAAATATATCTAAAACATTTTAATCTTCATTTATTAGGCATCCATATTTGACAATGGTCTATATTGTCCCAACGCTGCATACACCTAGTATAGACTTACTTTGGTATAATGTAATTTCCTTCGTCTTTGTCTTCTAAAACTGCGTGGAACACCCATGGTGCTTTCACCTGAATATATGCAAAAGTAGTTCTGTTAGTTCTTTATTCATGTATTATTTTTTCCAACCTCAGTAGCAGCAAATGGGTGTTGAGTTTATAGTATTTCATGGACTGTTGTGAGGATGGATTGACTTTCTTATGAACATATTAGCATGCAGAGAAGTATGTTCATGAGCCTACTGCACTTCTAGAACCTTTTGATGCTATATAGTCTAAACTACTGAAAAAGCATCATCAAATAAACTATAAATAAATTATAGAATCTTGTTTAACTTCCTTGATCTCTGTGTTTCTCTTAATGGTATTTGTGGTCAAGGCTAATTATGTCAAAAGGTAGACTTACCCTTAAAACCTGGCCTCTCACTGGCTGAACTGAATTGTCACCTACTAGGTTGCGTGCTTGCACACCACTGCAGTTTATCACAACGTCATATTGTTGCCCACAGAGGTCGTGGAGGTTCTCCACCTTACGATGCAACACCTTCCCTCCATTAAGCTTAAACTTCTTTAACAGGTACGGCAGAAAGTATGATGGCTCAAGTGTAAACGAGATGAAATGTACACCGCCTCTGGGTATCGGAATAAACACGAAGTATTACATTGATGGCAAATGCTCTTCTGTAGTTATGAATGTCTGTGTTCTCTGCTTCTGTTTCTCTTGTTAACGGTTAAGAAATCAAAATTAATTTGGATCTTGTTTTTGGATGAGGACAGTATATAGATGTACACTGTCTTCTGAATGTTTTGGAGGTCCTTGCTCTCTCCATCTTCATCCTAAAGTAATAACCCAGTGGCCATTACTGATTCTTATAAAAATGGTAGACAGTAAGGATCACTTAAATGGCAGAAATGTTGATGTTATGCATTGTGCTATTGCCCAGAACTGCTGTGAAAAACTGGAATATTCTGTACATCAGAATTAGTTGTTCTGTACAGTTACGATTATCTGCATTGTCCATATGTGAAGTATTTATGTTTGAAAATGATTAGTTTTCCTTAGCACATTGGTGGTTCAAATGGACCCTACATTTTTATTGATTCCCGTAGTATAACATTTTTAGGAAAGATTTGTGGCCGATTAAAAAACAGAAACATTGAAAATTCCAGATCCTTGCATGTCAAAAATGGTTGATCACATATAGATGTTTTGTAGCATGAAACAGATCATTTGTTCTGACAATGGGTGAATTATTATCATTCAGAAATGTTCTACTGTGTTATTTAATGCAATGAAAGACTGATGTGTACAACACTTGATGAAATCATATCTAATAAGGATTAGAGTGTGAACTATTCAGTAAGACACAACTAGTGACATATTGAAGAACCACATCAGTATTTTGTCTGCTCTCCAGTGATACTTGTCATTTCATACCACATTGGCTGCTATGTTCAATCACATTTCAGTCCTGTCTCCGTTACTGTACACGTGTACTCACGTGAGTTTGGAATCATTGTCCGATGATAATTTCTGCGCTTGGTGGCTGCTAATAATATGATGTGCTACTGGAACTTTGGTCCATTCTGGCTGTTCCATATCTGCTCCTCCTGCCTTCTTTGTTAGTTTATAGTAAGGAATCAGTGATACTCCAACATCTCCTGCTTCAGGGCTTTTCCATAAATTCAGCATGTGATTATACGTCTTGCTGGACCAGTGTCTGTAAAATTAAGCTGCAGTCTGATTGTCCTTTGTTTTGTAAAATAATGTAATTTGATGTGTGTTTTTTCACTATAAAGCTTTTCTTTCTTCTCTCTCCCCCCCCCCCCCCCAAATTATATGGCCAGCTGTTAGCACAATGGAACCTTCTGCCTGTGTGTATTTATCATAAATAATGTAATTGAAAACATTTTGATTACAATTTATGTTAAATTCTGTTACATAAATCAAAGTACAAAATCATGTTTTTCAACAGAATGTGTCATGAGCTTTTGAACTAAATGTTGTGTATAGTTCATTAACCTGGAATTTCTTATGCTGTTTCTTTAAAAACATCTTGACTACTGTCAGATCGTATTGGGGCATTGTTCATATGGTGAACAGGCACATTCCTTGGCAAGAATCAGCCATTTGTTGTGCTACACACACTGTCAGGGTAGGTATGTGCATCTGAAGATAAAAATACATGGTGGGACAAATATCCTCTAGGCTTCAAATAAAACTTATTTTAATAAGATTAAACATTCAATGTTGTGTGTATACGTTCATTGTACAATATCCTTTGTTTAAGATAATGGTAACATAACTAAAGAATTTTGGCTTTTGACAGTGGTAAGATAAAACAAGTTGAAGTTTATTTTTTGTTCATGACATGTCTCATTGTCAGGCACCTTTGTACTCATGACTCATTGTGTAAGTATCAACAAAAAATCCCTACATTGCTGTAGATGTAATATTAAAGTGATTTCCTCTTATTGTTATGGAATATACATTACTTCATGAATATGCAGAGAATGAAATAATAGAGACAAAATGTCCAACATGGCTCCAAAATATAACTTTTCCTTATAGGCCTATACACAAGAACTGGAAATTTTTCGTGGTACATCTTAAAACAGAATCTTCATTAAAAAATTATTTTAGTGTCTTTTGGTTTGTGTGTAGGTAGTTATGAGTGCTTCAGAGGAATATATATCCTCCATCTTCAGAGTTCTTGTGGAACAATCCACTCGGAATCGTTTGCCCAGAAGTTGTATGTATATGCTGTAAAGTGTGTGTCATGTCTACTGACTAATATTTAAAAAGTTTTTATTTTGCTATACATCCAGAACTTCTCTTACTGATTTATGAGGTAAGTTTCCTTTCTCCAAGTCAGTCCATTAATTTCTGTCCACAAATCAAACTATAAGTCTGCAGTTTTCATGCAAGGCTGGGCTATATATAATCTATATTGAACTAATGTAAGTTTTATTTATTCTTCTTTCATATCTAAGTTATAAAAATTATACTTAAAACAGATATATAACCTGAATAATTAATCAGTATGCCATGAAATGTAGAAATTGACATAAGGATTCAGTATATGTATTGCAATATATTTCAGTAAAAATCGAAGTTAATATGTCCATGGTCATCATCAAAATCATATTTCAAAGTATGAATTGTTTTAAGACATACAAAGAAGATGAATGAGAGAATCTGGTTGGTGCTACTTCTTACAGAATGTCGCTTTGAGGTGTTTGTTTGAGACAGTATGGCAGCCAGAGTCCAGCAGAGCCATCACCTGTGGTCTGAGGGCTGAAGTGATCGGAGATGATGGTCACTTGCAGTCCTGGAATTTTCTCTTGAGCTAATACAGCTGTACTCAGTCCAATAATCCCAGCTCCAATCACAGCCACGTGGGGACCCATGGCATGTATCCAAATGGGAATACCTGGTAAATCCTTATTCTTAATTGATTTAATGATATCTGTAGCTAAATTTGATTTATAACTTATAATTTAAACTAAAATTTGGTATTGGGGGTTTACACTAAATTTTGTCAGGTGAATGAAGATATATGTAATGTTTTTTCACTTCATCAAATACAACAAATTCTGTAATTATTATGACAGTAATGTTTATAATAATTCCAGTGATATTACATTGTGCAGGGTGTCCAAAAAAAGATATATACATATTGTAATATGGTGACCAATTGTCAGTCAGCTGTTCATTTTCAACAGAATGTGTCATGAGCTTTTGAACTAAATGTTGTGTATAGTTCATTAACCTGGAATTTCTTATGCTGTTTCTTTAAAAACATCTTGACTACTGTCAGATCGTATTGGGGCATTGTTCATATGGTGAACAGGCACATTCCTTGGCAAGAATCAGCCATTTGTTGTGCTACACACACTGTCAGGGTAGGTATGTGCATCTGAAGATAAAAATACATGGTGGGACAAATATCCTCTAGGCTTCAAATAAAACTTATTTTAATAAGATTAAACATTCAATGTTGTGTGTATACGTTCATTGTACAATATCCTTTGTTTAAGATAATGGTAACATAACTAAAGAATTTTGGCTTTTGACAGTGGTAAGATAAAACAAGTTGAAGTTTATTTTTTGTTCATGACATGTCTCATTGTCAGGCACCTTTGTACTCATGACTCATTGTGTAAGTATCAACAAAAAATCCCTACATTGCTGTAGATGTAATATTAAAGTGATTTCCTCTTATTGTTATGGAATATACATTACTTCATGAATATGCAGAGAATGAAATAATAGAGACAAAATGTCCAACATGGCTCCAAAATATAACTTTTCCTTATAGGCCTATACACAAGAACTGGAAATTTTTCGTGGTACATCTTAAAACAGAATCTTCATTAAAAAATTATTTTAGTGTCTTTTGGTTTGTGTGTAGGTAGTTATGAGTGCTTCAGAGGAATATATATCCTCCATCTTCAGAGTTCTTGTGGAACAATCCACTCGGAATCGTTTGCCCAGAAGTTGTATGTATATGCTGTAAAGTGTGTGTCATGTCTACTGACTAATATTTAAAAAGTTTTTATTTTGCTATACATCCAGAACTTCTCTTACTGATTTATGAGGTAAGTTTCCTTTCTCCAAGTCAGTCCATTAATTTCTGTCCACAAATCAAACTATAAGTCTGCAGTTTTCATGCAAGGCTGGGCTATATATAATCTATATTGAACTAATGTAAGTTTTATTTATTCTTCTTTCATATCTAAGTTATAAAAATTATACTTAAAACAGATATATAACCTGAATAATTAATCAGTATGCCATGAAATGTAGAAATTGACATAAGGATTCAGTATATGTATTGCAATATATTTCAGTAAAAATCGAAGTTAATATGTCCATGGTCATCATCAAAATCATATTTCAAAGTATGAATTGTTTTAAGACATACAAAGAAGATGAATGAGAGAATCTGGTTGGTGCTACTTCTTACAGAATGTCGCTTTGAGGTGTTTGTTTGAGACAGTATGGCAGCCAGAGTCCAGCAGAGCCATCACCTGTGGTCTGAGGGCTGAAGTGATCGGAGATGATGGTCACTTGCAGTCCTGGAATTTTCTCTTGAGCTAATACAGCTGTACTCAGTCCAATAATCCCAGCTCCAATCACAGCCACGTGGGGACCCATGGCATGTATCCAAATGGGAATACCTGGTAAATCCTTATTCTTAATTGATTTAATGATATCTGTAGCTAAATTTGATTTATAACTTATAATTTAAACTAAAATTTGGTATTGGGGGTTTACACTAAATTTTGTCAGGTGAATGAAGATATATGTAATGTTTTTTCACTTCATCAAATACAACAAATTTTGTAATTATTATGACAGTAATGTTTATAATAATTCCAGTGATATTACATTGTGCAGGGTGTCCAAAAAAAGATATATACATATTGTAATATGGTGACCAATTGTCAGTCAGCTGTTCACTGCTGTCAACTGTGCTGTGAAGCTAACGGTGGTCATTTCAAACACCAACACTAGATTCACCAATTCACTAAATACCAACGCTGATGTATGTCAAGGCTTAGTTTATTAAATGTCTTTATTTCATCCATTCAATGTGTATTTACATCTTATTGTGACACGCTATATATACTTTCATAAAGTCTTAACAACAAGATGCTGGAATATAAAATCACTAATACAAACCCTTATTTCACACAAAACTTAGACTTTATCAGTTTTTTAAAAGCAGCTCATTGTACACAAAATTGGTATAATTGTATTGAACATATTTTTAACATGGTGAATATTTATTGAGTAATATAAAACAAAATAATTTTTGACGTAAATACTTTTATACGGAAGGGTCATTCGGCAAAAAAGTGTAACGAAGATGTGTAAGATCCATATCAACAATGTGTAAATATGGACCGACAACAATGGTCAGCTTTTATATGAACTGCGTGCATTGGTATGTTACCTAAGAACTATGTTGCGTCATCTGTTTACTCGGCATTGTTGTGTTACATTACTGCCATCAACAATCTGCTTTCGTTATTGTGGAAAGAGCTGAGCTCTGAATCGCTTGTAGAAGTGTGTCGTAGACTAGATAGCTGTAATATGGTTTTGCTTTGGAACAATAGTAATGTATGTGCAGTAAATGAACACCAAAGCCAATAAAATGCAGTTGATATGAGAATTCAGTTGATATATGTATGCCTATTCACTTGTTTTTATATGATAATATCTGATATATTTAATCTGGCAGCAAATAACAAAAAATATGTTTTGTTAATAAGAACCAGCTTTTGGTAATTATAATACTCATAACTTACCCAGGGAAAGCTATGACAACACTGACTGCTTGTATGTAACAGGACACAAATTACATTTAATAAATAAGAAAGCTCAAAGTGATACTGCACAACATCTTAAGACTTACAGTATTATATTGTAAGCTGAAATCTAGGAGAGCTGCTTTTCAACTTTATCACTTATGTGTGATTAATTCTGATGTTATGTGAACACAGACTATATGTGTTTACTTGGCAACTGGCAAGGTCACATTTGATAAAAGGAAAGTTATATTGCTATTTTCAACAACAAAGAGTGTGTGTACATTAATGTAATCATGTCACTGTTATCTGATAAGTACAGTCCTGTTCAATCGTCACAGTTGTCCTTGAGGAAATATGAACTTGACTGGTAGTTTTATTCAAATGCAAATATTTGTAGTTCATATTAAAAATTTTGAATTTAATGCAACATAAATGAACATGAAAAATTGATATAATATCAACTTATCATCACAGGTTAAGATTTTGCCTTGTACCACTGACGTGGATTAAAACTCATACTTAATCTAATTTATGTTTCATTCTACAGCTGGTAAACCAGCCCACTTTCGGTAAGGCTTGGACAGATGTGGGAAATTATGCTTTTGCCGCTGGAAATTGCTCAGTTCTCTCAAAAAGTGACTTCTGTGGTTTAGCAAATGACCAATTCAGTTTTGCAAAATTAACAGTTTGTGAAATAAATGTTCGCCTCGTGGCATACCGAGGCAATTATTATTTAGTGTTCTGTCTGACGACAGGTCCATATGAACAGGATCCTTCCATCCTTTTCTCGGACTGGGACCTGTTCATATACGTTCTTGGCCAGATGATCCAGAAGTGGTTTGCCATTGCCTTCTTCTGTGTGTGAATGGAGTAATTGTTGGGATGCCACGGAGGAAAACTCCGTGTTGCCTAGACCACGGCCTTGCCCAACACAAGTTATAAATTCCGGCACCGCCGGGAATCGAACCCGAGACCCCAGGATTACAAGGCCAGCGTTCTAACCGCTAGACCACCGTGACCGAGGCAACTCCAACATGTTCGCCTCGTGGCATACCGAGGCAACTCCAATTTTAATTCGGGATCGCATACATGATTAAACAAACACATTCCATTGCCTGCACAGGCAATATAACTCTCCGCTAGGTTACAATGACCGTAGTGAGCCTGTTCTCGAAGGCTTGTATACGAGAGTTCGAGAGCGACATTCGAGAGTTTGACTCGCACGAGGAAAAGCACTCTGCGATCCGAATTTCATCTGTCACCAGTTGTAATATCAATGACATTTTACGTGCTGTGGATGTGTGAGTTGAAGAATTTGCAGACAGTTGATTGTGCTACTTAGAAACGATAGAAGCTTTGTGTTTTGACATTTTTTTAGGTGATGTCCGTAGCTGTATCTTTATGCGTATTTCGAATTGAATTAAGTGATGTTTGTACTATAGAAGCTGATAAACAAACAGGTGAGGTTGTAATTTAGTCTCTGTCTTGTACTTTTAATTTTGTTAGGTTTCTGTTGAATTGTTACACAGTCCGTTCTTTTCAGTGCCGTGTGGAGCCATGGCAGCGGAAAGTGACAAACGTCGATTCGCACGGGGACGACGTGAAATGCGTGATATTACAATTGAAACCTACTCTAGTGTTACTGGGGAGGCAAGACCTAGTGGACTAATTCCTGGTTCAGATAGCAGAGTTTCGTCAGCTTTGCCTCTTACTGCTGCTGAAGGTAATCAGTTGGGTTCTGTAATGGGGAAAGATCCTGGTTTCCAAATACCACCACATTCCAAGGTGGAGAACTATTTAGATGAGTGTGTGACAAGGCATTACAGAGCAACAGTATGCTGAATTATGCCCTTACTGACCAAGTTCTATTCAAAGCCAAGTTAAGTGCTGGAATATTGTTCTTTGTAGGCACATACATATTTTTTCATCGACATGAGCACTGCCCATTTCCCCATATCGGACAGATGCAACTGAGTGTGATTATACAGTGTGCATCTGTTTCTGTCGAATACCAGACTCTCATCATTTGCAGGTTTGCATATCTGCTTATTTGCAAAAAAATTGTTGTGGTAATACTTGAGCATTGTGTCATATGTCCCTTGTTCTTTCATGGTTGCTCCTGTGCAGGTGCAGAGTATTGGATTTGGAAAAGTGTACTTTGTGCTATGGATTTCTTCTTTCAGATCCATTTGTCAGTCAAGTTGTGCAAAATTATACATTTTTGCTTATGCACTCAGTTTCCTGATTTTGCAAGAATGGAATGATGTTCTTTCTTCTATACATTTTTGCTTATGCACTCAGTTTCATGATTTTGCAAGAATGGAATGCACACACTCTAAATTGAAGTACACTTCTGCCATTGTTAACAAAAGTGTTATTTTTAACTTTTCAGGAGATCTAAAACCACGGCGATCATGTGAGCCTGACTGTAAAGCCAGGGAGCAGATAAATTTCATTTCTGGAAACCCCTTTGTGGAAGTTACTAAGGGTATTCTTCATCTATACAAAGAGGAGTAAGTGACATGCATTAAGAAAATTGATAAGATTAATTTTATTTTAATCTCAGTTTAAATGCTAAATGTACATTAGGACATAACTTGAATACTCAGTAGTTGTAGCCTAGGAAGATGGCTGCTTTCACAGTAACACATTTAGTTGTGAAATAAAAACAAGTGTTTAAAGTGGAAATTATTCAAAACTTCTCTCAGAAATTACAAATTAAAATTATCATAGAAAATTCAGAATTTCAAATTTTTAGACTTCATTATAAGATAATTTCTTCAACCAAAAATAACTCTATCGAGCAGAGTCCTTGAGATGCTAATAGTTTGCTCAGATGGTAAAAGAACCCAATATCAGGTTTTGCACTTGGCAGTTTTGAAACTTTAGGTTACATTAGCTGAGGATTAGATGCTTGGGATTATGTCAGTCACTGAGATGAGCGTCCTGTTACAGGGACAGCATTTGTGCTAACATGGTTTCTCAGAGTATTGCTTTGACTCTGGATTTTCTTTTGTTAAATAATATATGCAATGAGTAACATAATACTGAACTGGTATAGCTGTTAGTAAGGTAACTAATTATGAACAGCATAGCTGGGGACATAAGTGACTTAACTCCTGATTTCATTCCATCTCCTATTGAACTATTAGTTCTTTTCCTACGGACGAAGTGTTCAGACCATTAAGCTTACGACTCACCACCATCTAATGCCAAGACCTAGGAGCTTTATCATGATATCCTGTACACATTTTCATGGTCAATGTAGATTTATGGACACACACATATATATGGTGATATAAGTCTGTTTCTTTTTGGTAAAACACGTTTAGTATAGACTAAAGATGGTAAAAATTATGGTGTAATTTCTGGAATTAAGCTTTGACTTTTATTATGTTGCAGCGACCTAACACCAATGGACAGAGCAGCCCAAAGAAGCCAGACTGTGTGTATCTTGGCAGTTCCAGCAACTATGACTTGTCACGACCTTCTTACTTTCACTGCTGCATGCCACGGTGACATACAGCACCTTCGTATCATCAGGGATGGGTCGCCAAACCGTTACATGGCTTTGCTCACATTCCGCAGTCAGGTGCATTGTAACAGTTCATATTCTTTAATTTAGATTGTTACTGTCGAAAATAAACATTGAAAAAATTGTTTTTAGGGAACAAAACAAGTAACATTTTATTAGTAGGTCATATCCAGGTATCAGCTTAGGCTGGGGCCACACGACTGTACAAAGTATGTCCGTTGTAACGCACATCGTGACGTCCGTCATAGAATTATGATTTGTAAGTACAGACAATACAATTACTTTTTTTTTCTAAATCTTTTCAAGCTGCCACGGTAATTGGCGCTCGTGTGGTGTCCTCACCTACGTCCGTACAAAAGTATGTCCATTTTGAAAAAAACATCTTTACCCTTGGTCTTGTTCTTTGTTTTCCTTGTACCCATAAGCTTGTGGTGTAGGCAAAACAGACGTTTTGGTCCTGGGTACAATTCAGTCGTGGACAAACCCGCTGGCATAGAGATGTTCAATAATGTTCATTGTCAAATTCAGTTAATGTACAGGGTGACTGAGAAGTCATGCAACACATTCCTGATACATGTTCTGTTTGTCAAAGAATAAATTACATTGAAATCAAAAAACAAAAGCAATGTTTTGTTAAGTGTTGGAAATGTCTGCCATGTCTAGCAAATGCATCTGTTCACTATTTTTCTCATGTTTGATGCAACCCATTGAAGATTCCTTGCATTGACAGAAATGGTTCACCAATTGAAATATTGTCGATTTTTTTCGCGCGGGAGAATAGGAAATGTATCCCTAAACTTATTCTGGCAAGTTAAGTAATAATGGGATGCCAGGAAGTTTTCAACAGTGGACAATTTTTGCACTTCAGTTGTTGAAAGACAACTGACAGACTGGTGTGAACAGGTTACATCATGACGTGACTTGCATCAGCTCTTGTATAGTTACAGTGATATTGTATGTTTATTAATCAAGTCTAATTGTATTGAATTGCAAACAAAAATAAATATTTTAATATGGGTTGCATGACTTTTCAATTATTGTATATTGGTTGGATTAAGACCTTTTAATGAATCTGTACACCAGTGGTCCCCAACGCGGCGCCCGCCAAGGCTTTTCTTGGGTGCCCGCATTGTTACGGAAAGAGATGTTACTTAATAATGAAGGTCGTTCAACCATGAACATTATAAAATCAAAGCACAGATCTCGACTTGACGATTGTTTGCGAGCAGCAACATCATCCTACGCTCCCAAATTTGAAGAACAGGCCGATGAAATGCAGTGCCAAATATCACACTAACTTCCGAGTAATAATAATTGTACTTATAAAACTACGTATTTTTGATTGTATGGTTTCTTGTATCATTAGACGTCATGTTGTTTTGTGTATTATTTGGAGTCCATATCTTATTTGTCCAGAGAAAATAAAATTTGGCTTTGTTAATTGGTTGGTGCCTGCCACGATCTCATAAACTCTCAAATGTGCCGTAGGCACAAAAAGTTGGGGACCACTGGTGTACACAGTATTTTTATATTATATTTTAAAGCACTGAGAATCTTTATTATTTTATTCTTTGTAGCAATCAGCATCTGAGTTCTATTCCACTTTCAATGGGGCTCCTTATAACTCCCTTGAACCAGATTGCTGCTGCCATCTGGTATTTGTGTCGCATGTGGAACTTCTTCGTGAAGGAGAGGGAGGATCAGTTGCCCCGCTGGCTCATACAGAACTTCCTACATGTCCTGTGTGTTTGGAACGCATGGACGAGTCTGTCGATGGGATTTTGACTATCTTGTGTAATCACTCATTCCATAGCAGCTGTCTCGCAAAGTGGGGAGATATAAGGTAATCATTTTACAAGATTAATTTAAATAATTCTGCTATATCTTTGTACAAAATAAACTTCTTTAATTTAAGTGCTTTCAGCCCAAAACTTGCAACTTCCAATTAAATTCAAACTTTGTGATTTTCACCTAAAGGCTGCACATTGGAATTGATGATGTTGGTATAAGCATTTTACTGATACTGTACTGTATACTAAAAACTAGTTCTAACATTGGAAGAAATGTAGTTTTTGTTACAGATATTTTAATTTCTATAAATTATAATTCCGGTGGTCCGCAGTGGCCGCGCAGACTGAGGCGTGAGCCTTGTGCTGCTTGGTTGCTGGGACCGTGGGTTTGAATCCCACTCAAGCCATGGATGTTTGTTCGTGTTCGTGTTTTTCTGTGTTGTGCTGTCCTGTGTACAGGTAGAGACCTTGCGACGGGCCGATCCCTCATCCAAGGAGTCCTACCGAATGTCCATAGATCAAGCCAATTAAAAAAAGTTGGGGATCCGTAAAAGGGTACCAGAAAATGTATAAAAAATTGTTAAACCAGAAATAGAAGAAATTATAATTCCAAATTTGACTTGAATGACTGGTTTTAATCAAAGTTCATGCCATGTTATTGTTTATGATAATATAAGTCAATTTTTCTCTGTTTGAGAGAGTCCTTATACATCATGGAAACAAAGTTTTGCATTGTGTCCAGATCTTTTACAGGGCTATCATTCACATCTGTACATCTTGTGACAGAATGCAGTTAGGGTTTCTTACTATATTCAGTTTTACTATATTCAGTGATAGGAAATTTTAATATGGACAAATGTTAAAGATTTATTCTTCTGTAATTAAATTCAGTTTTCACTTTACTTTCAAGATTGCTTATATTTGGCTAAACCAGCCTTGCCACTTTTGAGATTATGGAATGTGTTCAAAAGGGGACGAGACTGAGATTCGTGTTTTGTCAGCATTCTAGTTGATTTATGGGCAAAAGCATCATAATTTAATTTTACCCCAGAATTGCTCAAAATGGAATCCTGTATATGATAAACATAAAATTAAGATATAATTTTGTTACCAGCAACTAATCTTTTTATTTTTGAAAGATTGTAATGAAATAAGTATAGATAAATGTTCCTTTTATAAAATAAGTGTTTATTACTAAAATAAAGTTATATAATGGTACTACAAATGGAGTAACAAGTTGCATGTTAAATGAGCCCTTGTCACCACGAGACAGTGTGATGTCAGCCTAAAGCTGCATATATACTCCATGTTGTTTATAGCATAAAGTGGGAAAATATAATAGAATAATTAAAACAGTCAATACTTTTTCATATTGAGATATGACGTCTGTTTTAGTTGTCCGGTGTGTCGTTATATCCAAACTCCAGAAGTGGTTGCTGATAACCGCTGTTTTGAATGCCATTCTGCTGATTCACTGTGGATTTGCCTCATATGTGGACACGTTGGCTGTGGCCGTTACGTGCAAGGCCACGCATATGAGTAAGTAACTCGGTTTGTTTGTAATAATCTTTAACGTTTATCTTACTAGCGTTCCTTGTCTGGGACATAAGTTGTGTACTCAGCCCTATGAACGTTCCTTGTGCGGAACTCAAAACTTACAACACTGTAAGTAGACTTGGCTACGTCTTTTGGCCTCTTTTAGGGGCTGCAAATATTGAATCACTTTCTCTAGGGTTCTGACAAGTTCAACATGAGCTGTCAACCCGGGAACTATAACCATAAACAGCAATAAACATTGTTATTGTCAAGTGGGTCGTTTTCAGACCCCCAAATCAAAGCTACTCACATTCCTCCGCATGATCTGTGGAAAGAATGTGTATCCAATGAAGTAGGGGAAACAAATTTTTCTGTGTGGTCATTAGTTCACAACCATGACTTCTACCATGTCGAATGAGCTTCCAAAGAAGAAAGTAATGTTACTAAGGCCTATATAGGCAATTAAGATATTAACTGCATTTTTAAAAAACTCTATGTATTCTCTGTTCTATTCGAATAAATATGACTTTCATTTCGTCAATTTATCATGTTTACTTTAGGTAATATTAAAGTTTTCCGTAGAGCGTGCACAAAAGTTTAAAAATCTGCAAAAAAACTCCGTAGGGCTGCTACCACTTTGCCATTTAAATCCCCGTCATTTAAAGGTTAAATGTTGGCATCCATAGTTGTCAATGAAAAAGTGAACTCAAGCAAATGCACAGAATCTTTCATGATTTTAATCCGTAACAATATTTATAAGTATAGAATGTCCGAAAAAGATGTATACACACATTCATGAATGAAATAAAAACATTTTAATAAACTAAACCATTACATGCGTCTCCATTGGCACTTGGTGAATTAGGAAATCTAGTGTAGGTATTCAGATTGACTACTGTTAGCTTTGTATCACAGTTAACATCAGTGAGCAACTGAATGACAAGTAGCCACCAAAGTTGTTGCTGTGTATACATCTTTTGGGATACCTGGAGCCTGCATAAACAACCAAGTCAGTAAAAAGATTGGCCATGAGTCGAACGACTAACAAACTTATGGATCTACCCAGATTCCTGTCCCAGTGATGCATAGCCTTTTTAACCCACAACCTCGTATTGCATCAACCTCTTCAGCCGACTCCAGCTTATTTATCTTTTGTTTTGTTTTACCACATCTTACTAAAATGACCACCATTTTTTATTCTTCTATACATCTCTGTTGAAATTGAAGTTTACTTACATAAAATGTGTAATTATTTTTGATTTTATTGATTATTTGTACGTATTTTGTTTGATCTTTCAATTCTATTTATAGATATGCCCGTCTTGAATGTTATGGAAGCCAGCTGAACTTAATCTTTGCAATTATAACACCTTGAAAACAGTACTACGGAAGTTTAATAGGGATGACCTCACTTCCATTGATTGATGATTAGTACGAGATAATAAGGTTTTTGAGCAGTGTAGAAAAATATTGTTTTTACTTGGACTCATATATAAGAATTCTATTCTTTAAAATCATCACATTTGAAGTTTGTGTTAGTTTTTCTAAAATGTTCATAACATTTTTATAGAAAAAGTAAATGCTCTGGGATATTTTTAGAATAAGTATTCACTGGTTAAATGCAGTACAATCAATCACTGGAATAGTATTGTGAAAATTCCACTAGCTGATACTGTAGTAAATTAAAAATGCCACTGAAGAGGATGATGTTTGTGGGTTGAAACATGTCAGTTTTTGCAACAAATATAATGTGAAATTCTGTTGTAAATTCTGTTAATTATATGAGTAATTTATATAATTTGCTGGCAGGCATTACCATGAGACACAGCATTGTTACTCAATGCAGTTGGGGAATAATCGTGTCTGGGATTATGTTGGAGATAACTTCGTACACCGCTTGCTTCAGAACAAAGGAGATGGAAAACTTGTTGAAGGCAGCCCTCCAGGAAAACAGCAGGTAGAATGTGATGCAATCTTGACAGATGTTTAAAGCAGTGGTCCCCAACGCGGCGCCAAGGCTTTTTTTGGGTACCCGCATTGTTACGGAAAGAGGTTATACTGAATGATAAAGGCCGTTCAACCATGAACATTATAAAATCAAAGCACAGATCTCGACTTACTGACGCCCATCTTGACGATTGTTTGCGAGCAGCATCATCATCCTACACTCCCAAATTTGAAAAACTGGCCGATGAAATGCAAGCGCCAAACATCACACTAACTTCCCACTTGAGTAATAATAATTGCACTTATAAAACTATGTATTTTTGATTGCATGGTTTCTTGTATCATTAAACGTCGTGTTGTTTTGCATATTATTTGGTGTCCATATCTTATTTGTCCAGAGAAAAGAAAATTTGGCTTTGTTAATTGGTTGGTGCCCCCCCCACGATCTCATAAACTCTCGAATGTGCCCGTAGGCACAAAAAGGTTGGGGACCACTGGTTTAAAGCTTAGTTTCCTCACTTTCACTGAAATGAGAAAGATATTTAGTAGTGATAGTGTTGTATGGAAAACAGCATGCCTCTGCTAGTTGATATTTCCCCTTTTAATGATTTACTTTTGAATGTGTGTCATACATTCATGTTCCCTCTCAGATTAGCTGTAATAGAAGATACTAGCATCTGTACAAATTTGGCATCAAAAATTGAAAGTACCAGCATAGTAGTGGGATTAATCTTCTAAGTTATGTTTTCACAATAATTTATATACTGCGTAAAAAATGTGTACTACAGCTAAACTGTAGTGTGTATGTAAAGTTGTTTTCTTTATGAAGTCTTGCTTATTATGATATTTTAGATCAATGTCTCAAAAATGACACATTTTGTGAATAAAATATATGCGACAAATATTCTCTGTAGAGGCCACAATTTTCGTTTGAAATATATTTAACATCCCTCAGTATTTGTTAAAATATATTGAAAAAGGTAATTCAGGCCTTGATGTGAAGTGATAATCCATGTTATCTAGTTTGGAACAAAATTCAGTTTATTTGGTGTATTTTAGTAAAGATCAAGTTTCATCCAGAGGGGAATTTTTATATGAATGAAGAGATATATGATGCACAGTGTTGCAGAGTGTTTTTAGAAATTTGGAAATTCTGTATTTTAATAGTCCTATTCTTATGGGATAAGTTCAAAAATTTAATGTGTGTTCTCTTAATGTTTAATTTCTTAGATGTTCACGAGTGGAAGTAAAGTGTTGTCAATTTATTAGTTCCATGATATTGTAATTAATGTTTTTTTTATTATTTTTAAGGGCTTTGTTTTTGACACATTTTAGTGTGATGAAGAGAAAATGGACTCTGTACAGCTGGAGTTCACATACCTACTGACATCTCAGTTGGACTCTCAAAGATTGTATTTTGAGGACAAGCTGCTGAAAGTGGAGCAGCAAACACTTGTTGAGGTACCCCTACCCTATATTTATTATTCATTCTTCTAACGTCAAAGTGCTTGGTTCATGCATTGTATTTTCAGGCAGTGCCTCTGTGACTATTAACACATTGCTGTAGGATTTGAGGTTTTCACAGCAGTGAGTCTGAAGATAGCTGTCTTCTGAGTTGTTGCGCCCTGATGATGGAGGCAGCGAGGACCTCTGAAATGTCTGTAAACTTCTATGAGACTACACCATGAAACAAC
The DNA here is from genome assembly GCF_000696155.1 of Zootermopsis nevadensis. The sequence continues at coordinate 417,200 of NW_019059775.1, read as the reverse complement.
CCAGAAGATAGCCATCTTCTTAACACATTCACTTCCAACAGTAGAAATTGCCACCCAAGTATTTTCTTTAACAAATTTTATACAGTTTCCTCAAAATGTCTGGGGAGTTAAAGCAAATACCTAGCATATTTTGCTTTGAAGATAAATTTTGGGCACACTTTTGGATTAGGTTGAATAGTATTTGGTCTGGGCTGGATAATATTATAAAATTTCAGCTCATGCAGTCTCTAACCTAGGGTCAGAGAGGTCATAATCATAGGCCTCACTTGGGGTCATTAACTATCAGCTAACCAACTTTGGAACGAAGTTTTGACCCATGGATCTAAATGTGTGAAGTGGAAGAGAGGTATATTTCTTATTGGACGGAGACTCCATTTAGTAAGAAAATACAATATTTTATTTGTATGAAGTTTGTTTTCTGAGCTTGTTGCATGTTATGGTGACATTTTACAAGTAAGCTGTACTGTTGTATTCTTTTAGGTGGCAGAATTACAAGAGAAAGTGAGTAAAGCAGTGGAAGAAAACCAGAAATTGCAGGGAAAACTTCTGCTCCTTTCCCGTGAAAAACAAGCTACAGATAAAAAGGTAGTCCATAGCGCAAACTATAATATTAATTGTTTGCATTTTACTTCTTACTGGGGGCGAGTGTGACTTACTGTAGTCCAATTAGCTACAAAAATGATATAAATTGATTTTGAAAGACCAACAGAATTGAAAGCCAGTGACATTTACAAATTGTAATCATTTGATTGTGTCATCTGAAGTTATTGTAGTCTCATACTGTTGTACTGCATGTTAGTCATTTAGTAGCATAAACTAATTTAGTTTCTTCTGTTGGCAGTTGCAGCAAGTTATTGGAAAGTTAGCCACGACCCAATCAGAGTTACAGGATGAACGTCAGATGAATCATGCTCTACAGCAAAACCAGTCAGCATGGCAGGCTAAGTTTCAGGCCTTAGAGAAACAGTTTAATGAGTATAAAATTGCCAAAGATGAGGTAAGTGTCATATTTGTGTTTTTGAGTTTGGAAAATTAATGTACATATCTAGGAAAAAGTTTCATGACAACAACTGGGCTTTATGAATATCCTTTACTGGTTTTCACTACATGGAATAGAATACTCAATTATTTGTTATATTTAATATTTTTTATCATTGCCGTTAGGAATTGGCTGATGTTAGAGAGCAACTCAGAGATGTTATGTTCTATTTGGAGGCCCAGAAGCAAATATCTGAATCTGCTGATAGGGATGAGATTGCGGAAGGCCGCATTGTAATTGGTGAATCAGCGCAGCCATCTTCCAATGCCACAGCAAGTGGAAAAAAGGATCGCAGAAGAAGACATCGCTAAACTACCAAAACAGTAACTATGAATCATCAAAATCCCTTGCTCATTGAATCTGTGTATATACTAACAAGAAAGAATGTGACGCAAGTGACCAACATAGTATCATAAATTTGGAAACATTTTAGGAAAATATATTTGTTTCCAAATGAACTCTTTTGTTGGATCATGACTTGTAAAGAATCCTGAAGCATAATAATGTGAATGTTCTCTATTTATGCAAATATAAGCTGCACATGGCTTTCAAGAAGAAAATCTAATTTGTAAGTCACATAAATGTTTGTAAATTAGTTTTCCCTCAAGTACCAGTTAGATTTAATTTTCTTTTAAGTTTAAAAAAAACATTGGTTGTAGTGATTATGACAACCAACCACACCACTTGCCAGTCTTATAAAAATGCAATTTTTCTTGGAGTAGTCACATAATTGTGCAGGTGATGACACGAAAGACCAAAAGGGGAGAGAGATTGTGCACCATATTCCAGTGTTATTTATCAGAATAAAATTGGTTGTTTTGTCAAAATTATACTTCTGCTTCTCTTTTTTACCCCCATCCAGAGCATAAAGTTTTTGGAATGCAGAGTATGCCTACCGCTCACCCAAATGTTGACGTAGTTCATCCTCACAGATTTTGCACATTGGGTAATGACACTATAGAAGATAGTGAGAGCGAGTGTCAGACAAATTGAAAGGACAGTGTACTCCAAATTCCATTCATGATAATGTTTTTGGAATACTGCATATGTAGCTCGTATGTCCACCACCCGACCCCCAAGAAATTTTAATAGTTCATCTGCATAGTACGCGCAGTAGTCGTATGACCATTAAAACAAGATTGTGTCTTCAGATAGAACATAGTTTTGTGTGCAGGTTATTTTGTGAACTGGCTACCGCAAAATCTAAATAGAAAAAAAATCTTCATCTCTGCATCTCTTTCAGTTTCTGTTCAACTGTTAAAACATTGATGATGACATTACGTTCCAGAGTTGTTTTTACTTTGTTATTTCTTGCAGTTTCATTCATCCATTCTTCATTGTTATTGAAACATCTGCATTGTTTCATTATGTTGAAAACCATAATGCAACACTTCCAGTCAACCATGATACAGACTGATTATTTAAGCTGTCCCACTATACGCTATGTAGGCACTTGGGGGGAGAGGTGGTATAGCTTCTACTCATTCTTCATCTCAGCACTAGATGGGGGTGAGTGGTCAGCATCGCACCACTGCCACGCTTTACCCCCAGGAAAGGACTCCGGTACCATTTTATAGGAGGCTGGGTGGGCCCCAGAGGTTAGAGGAAAAAATCTCTGCCCCCATCGGGGATCGAACCCTGGTCATCCAGTCCATAGCCGGTCACTGTACTGACTGGGATTTCACCATTAAAAGAAATTCCGAATACAATCCGCACCCTTGTTTTGAGGGCTGCAAATTTTAAAAAAAAATTCAGCTTGTTTTTGTGTAAATATACTACTTCAATAACTGCTTTCATTTCCTAACAGGAAAACTTCATGTTGTGAGTGAAATATTCTTTATCCTCAGTCTCTCAGGACGTTATTGTTTGCCGTTATCTCGCCTTATCAAAATTACACAAATCCTCTGCCTAATGCAGAAGGAAATTACATCTGTTATGATTATTGAAACATTATAGTTATTTTCACCCCAAGCATGTCTGTCATGCTCAACCATATGTGGCGGTGGGGGGGGATTACGTCAAAAGCATTTTCTTTCAAACATTCTCGTGAACCATACAAGATACATTGCACATCAGATACCAGGCAGAAATAACCAGTCCCCACTTCAGTTCTTTTGAAATGGTACTTACCATGTTTGTGTATTTTTTTAATTTAAAGTACTTGTTTATGGGAACAAACATTAATTGGAAGCTGCATACTTTCTCAGATCTAAACAAAATACATTTGTCATTCAAACTTTAAGAAGACTCTTCAGTTCAGTAAGTAATGCAAAATATAATGGTTCTTAAATTTTATTTTTCCAGTACCATTTGTTATCGGACATCATATGATGGTTGACAATTCAGTAGAGCAGTGTTTCCTAACCAGTAGTCTGTCATAATGTGTGCCCAATTAGAAATTCAAGATTGCTATATGTTATTTATATATATTATCATAGCTGAAAGATTACTATCTGAGAACAAGCAACTTTTTTATTTTTCATTCCCTTTTATGTACTTATTTTATGTTGAACGTGTTTACATTTTTTCATCCCTTTTGAGGCATTTTATGGTGTCGCCATCCAGATGCTGACGAAGAGGAAGTAGTTTTGGTGTTGTTGAATTCTTTAGAAACAGGAGACAGCTATGTTAAAACCTCCTGGCCTTTGCAAGGCAATTTTCATTATTTCACATACCCTCATAATGAATGTTCATCATGGATGATCAAGACATATCACTGATTGTAAAACCACAAACAGGTGTCCATTTTCATGTTGTAAATTGACATGTTTAAATGTGCTGCTTTAAATTAGATCTGTACACTACTTGTGCTGAGACAGACGAGGTTCCGGTCCTCTGAGAATTGTATTACTGTTTTACTGATCCAAAAAGTCAGAAAAGATTTGGAATCATTGCGGTAGAATATGTCCAACATGCAAGGAACTAAGTAAACTATTAATATTTCAACAAGTTTGTAATTTGTATTCTACTGCACTCTTGTTAAATAAAGGTTTTATATAATGGCCATTTGCCATGTACAACTCAAATTTAAAGTTCCAAATCAAAAATTTCTGTTTCTTTCAGAGAAATAAGTTTTGATAATTCTGCATTAAGATTACAAGTTGGTTTAATTTATAACATTTATATTGGTGTTATGAACTTTGTTTAATTTTGTTAACATCATTGTATATAAGGGCAATGGTTTATCCTTATAATCTCATTTCTCATGATGATCAGAAAATGTAAGGAACAGATGTTTAAGAAATTATATAAACAGCAAAAGGAAACATCTTAATGTAAACATATGATGACAGAAACTTGGTACAAATTTAGTTGATCACAGTAAGATGTACGTGGTCATTATGAAACAAACTGTCTGTTACGTGTTTGGATAACAAAGTTATATATTCAGCTAGGATTTGAAGCCTTCAGGCTGAGAATCAAACCCAGGTCTGCAGAATACTAGTCACTCAACTCGTTAGTTGGTCAGTAAGATTACAAATAAAAAACATTCATATTATGTCTCATAGAAAAAAATTGGACATTGACATAATGAAGGGAATTATAATGAAATGAAAAACAAAAAACAAAGAGGTGAAATTCTGGAGGAACAAAAGATTACTTAAAGAGTTAAAATATTGCAACTGAATTATACATTGGAATTAAAGTGTAACTCAGCATGACATGTTTCCTTATTAAGATATGAAATATTTTAATATTTGTGAAAATTCCATTCAACATGTTCACCTAAGCATTACAGAATAACTTAATCATGCTCTGGCAACACAAATCGCAGATCATGAAAATACTAAACAATACTTGTTCCTGATACCTAACCTGAAAGCTACACTAAATTCAGTATCTGAAAAGCAGCCCTGCTGATGGATCTACTGTTATCAGTAAAATTAAAGGTAAAGTTAACTATTCTTGGTAATGTGGTAATGAAGAGTTAGACATTGTCTTGCACTGAACACCATATATAAAAAATGAAAGAACTTTATTTGTTATCTTTACACAACTCTTCGCACTTCAAAGAAACGTTTAAGATAGTAAACTTGTCCCATTGTCATTGCAACAAGCACCAAGGCTTCAAAGAAGGACCAAAGGACCACTCTAGAGTTAGTACTCTCATTGATGCTTCGATGAATGCGATCTCGAAGTTGCATGTATTCTTGTTCGTGCTTTACTCCAGTTAGTGTTGCTGACAGCTCCTTGATCATTTCTTGAAGCTTGTCATGGTCATCTAATGTGGAAAAAGTCACTATTAATTCAAGAAAACAACTTGCTGAAATTAAAATGTAAATGGCATAACACACAGACTTCGACACTAGATGAAAATGGTCAGTTTAATGCTCCAACTTCCTTCCCTCTCCATAAAGACCTCTGAATATCCACTTTGAGTAGGTAGGTGAGACCTTGAGCTGTTCTGAATAGAAGTAGCAAAGAGAAAGATCTCTCTTCCAACATTTCATTCAGCTCAGTCACATTACTGAACTCTTAAAAATACTATTAAAAATGGACATAACTATGGCAGATAATAGTGTACTATCCTCTTCTATCAGTGTTACACTTCTCACATTCTGCAAAGTATATCAATATGATGTAATTATTTCTAGAAATTTCCCTTGACAAAACACTTCTATATACTGTAATGATTATGTCTTTCTTATAACTGCAGTGTTTCACTACTTTGTATATTTCCTACCATGTCCTTGTGAAGATTCCTTCGGTGACTCGCCAATATCCATGTTAAACATTACAACTTTGGGAGTCATAGTGGACATCTGGTTGCTGAAGCAGTAAGTGTAGACACCAGCCATATGTGCAGCAAATGTATACTTTCCGCTTGTTTCCCTTTCACCCTGGTATATTACCTTACCATCGGGCCCTACTATTTTTACATCTATATCTAAAAATCCACCCTCAGCAATCTCAAACATAAGTCCTGAAATACAGAAAACAATTACAAGACAACTTAATCAAACAGCATACTGGTTAAAATCTCACCATTTACCACTGAGTAAAATTTCTACTACTACAATGTTCATACCCATTTTTGTGCCGGACTCGACTTTATCAAAGAAACATTCCTCGGCATGCGCATCAACAGTTATAAAATATCCATGGCTACATCCAAAATGCGAAATTAGAGATAATAAAACAAAAACGTTTACTTTGAACATTATTAGCAACACTATCACAAATTATTCGCCTGCACTCCTTCCACGTCCAGCGACAAAGATAAATAAGAACGCAGATTGCATTGTATAATGCACACTTTGTTTTTTGTCCATTTGATTCGTACTAGATGCCAACAGATGGCTGATGATTCCAAATGGTGACGTTTCATGAAGACTCAATTGCCAGCAAAAAAGCTTTCATGGACTCTTTTTGACGTGATGTTGGCAGTGACAAATAAAAAGTTCGGAAAAAATATTGCTTTTAATAGAATAAAAAACCTCAGCCGCCAATGGTTGTTAAACCATTGCCGTGACCAGGATTCGAACCTGGGTTATTGCGGCCACAACGCAATGTCCTAACCACTAGACGATCACGGCTATTGTGAGGTACAACTACGTCGCTTCACTTTTTATTAAATATAGAAAGCCATATTTATTTTTTAGCATATGTTTTGATGATTTTCAATGAGATTTATACACAATAAATAAAACAGTCACAAAATCTGAATACTAAATTAGTCGGCACTTCTTACAAGTAAAAATACTCTGAACTTCGATTATGACGTAATTGGCGGAAGAACACAACTTTGTCTTTCCATAGTGGCGAACTATTTTCAGTGTTGGCGGGCGCGGCCATCTTAGTTTTCTGTGTAATAGTGGTCGTCTTGTGCAGTGCGTGTGAAATCCTGATTCATCCGTCATGTCGGAAAGAGAGGATAATGTTTACAAAGCAAAATTGGCGGAGCAAGCTGAAAGATATGATGGTAAGCTTTATATTTTGTATAATATTCATTAGAAGCTGAAATATTTGTGTTAGAAAATAGCCGACTTCCAGTTTGGTGATTCGACGCTGCCACTGACCGTATGACAGCATTAGTGTTAGAATATTTGCTTATTTTCATCGTATTATGAGTTTATTTAGGAAGAATTTAAACGTAGTTATAGCAGTAGTGTGACACTTTGCATTACTTTATAGGTATTATAAATAGTTGCAGTCGTGTTGTAAGGAAATCGAACAGAATCTGATGGCTCGGGCCAGGCCCAAAAGATCGATGCGTCATCAATGTAACTAAAAGGGAATGCTATTTTCCGTTTGTTAACGTGGAAGAGATGCCAGTTGAGTTAAATATGCGTCATTAAGCAGAAATTGACTTGCTTAAAATCTTATACGTACCAGACCTACTGTAAGTTACGTGAATTATGCTGTAATGGTGAACGGTTAATGCATTCCTCACTAGTTATCTGTTCGTATTTTGAAAGAAGTATATTTTTTTAAAATTTGACCTGTATCATACCTAGTAATAGATATACTCAACAAGTTGCAAGTGGGAGTGGCATTACTTATGAAAATATATTAACAATGTTGCCAGATGTAGACCAACTTGGTGTATCATCGTTAAGGCTGTAGTTTATGCGTATAAAATTAATCTCGTAGAACAGCCATGTCAGAACTGTGCCGTATCTGTGTTGACTGTACAGATTTCTTGAGATTAAATTGACATTGGAACATATCTCAGAACTAGTGTGATGGGTAATAAGGATTCATTGGTATTATCTGTTACAAATGTGGAGGAGGGGTGGAAATGTGACATCACATCCTGCCTTGAGTAGCACACAGGCAAGGCTAGGCGCCAGCAAGACTCAGGGCAAACAATTTGTTACCATGGCAACGGGAGTGGGTGGGGATCTCCCTATGCTGACCAAGTATTGATCTGCCAAGCTTGCTGTGCATTGCCCTAGCCTACCCTTGTCTGCCTGTCTGTCTACCTATGGGTTAGAGTGAAAATCACTCCTCTGTACCCGTTATCCCCTTTTCTCTCCCATTTCCAGGCACAAACGCAGAAGCGATTCTGCTACCTGTCTATTGAAACCACAACATAGCATGCATGTGGATTCACAGCGAATGAAAGGGGATGCTTCATGAGGAAAATCAGTATTCGTAACCTTGTTTTAGTTCATTGCTTCAGAATTACTGCTTGAGATGAAATAGGTGGGGGAAATTAGGATTTATTGTAGAAATTGTACATTTCCTTTGAGACGTAGCCTTTCCCCCATCAGAACAATGTAGATAATGTACACAGCAAAAGAACAATAAGAATTATTGTACATAACATTAATAGTATTTTGTTTTTGTCAGTTGTGTATAACATGAAGCTGAATAGCTCAATCAGTAAAATGTCTATGTATGAATGAATAAAAATGACTGTGCACTTGCTGGATGACTGAGATTTGTTTCCCAGCATGGCAGGACTATCACTATCATGTCAGACCTGCCTGATGGAAACCAATGGTTCCATCCTCAAGGTTGAAGCCAATTGACCACAATTCCATCTGATTCAAGGTCTCTGTGCTTGGAGCTTTAGCTCCACATTCTCGATCTGTTTTCTTGGTGTGGTATTTACAAAGCAGAGGTGCCATTGTAGTAACTATAACATTCTGAAGATCAGCATTAAGAATAGAGAAAAAGTGCTGGTTGTCTGTTTATAAATCTGTGATCAGTACTTTTGCCATAAGAGAAAGTAGGGAATACTAGAACTGATGGTCTGTGCGGGTGAAATATTGGGGAAAATTATGTTAATTCTGAGATAGACTAGATTTTCTAAAGCACTGGTGGTCAAAATAATTTTATGTATGACAATGTACTTTATAACAAGTATAATATTTGAACACTTCACAGGTTTGGAGTGTAATTATGTGACTTATTTTCATGGTGACTAGTTTTATAATAAGCATTTTTGCAGCTGGTGAGTAGACATAGTTTATGGAAGGTACCTTCCAAGGTGATTGAGGAACATGATATTTCCCTCCCGTTTTTTGGCCCTATGCTTATGGAGATGTTTAATTTGGCACAGTACCCTACTTAGCAGAATCTCATGATAGTTGCTTAGTTTCAGAAAATTCCTGTACAAATGTCAAAATTATTCAACAAAGGCTGCACAGTCACAAAGGATATGTGAAGCTGTTTCTATTTCATGATAGCACCTTCTACAGGTGAGGTTATTTACTTACCCCAGTTTAAAGAGGTGTTCCCTTAATTGTCACTGTCTTGTAAATAGTCTTGCCACTTGTCTTATTTAGAATCTGTTGAACTTCACTCAAACATTGTCGGTAATACAGATTGTTAGGGTCCAGTTCTTTTCTTTGTGGCACCTCAGTAATCTCAAAGTTCATACATTGTCTGGGAGCAAAAGAAAATTCTGTAACACCAGAGTCAACCATCATCTTTGACTGAGGAAATGGACCACCCTCCAGAATTTTAAATTGGTCATTCCAAGAGCGATCCTGAAACTTAAAGTGCAAGGTAACTGATTCACATTACAAATGAAACCACAAAACATGTTACAGAACAACAGCTAAATATCCATTCATGTTCAGGTGGCATGAAACTGAGACAATACAAGATGCCGATACAAATAAATTTGCCTTCCATATGAACAAATGATGCAACATCTCCCACCCTGGAATTCAGTTTAAAATATTTGTAATGGAACTGTTTGCTGAGCAATGCTTTACTGATGGTGCCAGGCAAATATTTTGGCAGCTGTCCATTTTCTGTAGACTGAGCGTTCCCCCTGCAAATGTTTGAATGTGTCTGCCATTCACGCCTCTGGTATTTAGGGCGTATTTGTGATGAAACAGGACCAGTAGAAGACATTATCAGCAATGGCGGTCTAAGAGGTCCACATGTATCTGCATTTATTTCTCTTCTGAGAAGGGCGGGGACTAGTGAGACATCGGATGGGATGCAGTTCATGCATCGAAGCAAAGAAGAAATTATGTATGAATTATTAATAAACTTTTGTGTTTTATAGAAGATGGGGAATTATTTGATTTACTGAGTAACTATAAGCTTCTGAAGGACTCTGATCCTAGTAGTTGGTTTGTGTCTGAATACTGAAATTTGTACTTTCGTTTGCTTCTGTTGTAGCTTTAACTTACGTGTGTATTAATGGTATATTTTCTGTTTGCCTTGTACAGAAATGGTCGAGGCGATGAAGAAGGTAGCATCGCTGGATGTTGAGCTGACTGTTGAAGAACGTAACCTTCTGTCGGTGGCCTATAAGAATGTGATTGGAGCTCGCCGGGCCAGCTGGAGGATAATCAGCTCCATTGAGCAGAAAGAAGAAAACAAAGGTGCTGAGGAGAAATTGGAGATGATCCGGACATACAGATCACAGGTATTGCACGAAAATAATTGTTTTTATAGTATAATTTATCTTAAACTACTGTGTACAAAACTTAAGAACATAAATAATCTGTGGCGTAACAGCCCTCCGAGAACCAAAGCCGACTAGCTGGCTGCTAGCCTCACATTCACCTGCCTAAGCATAGGTGAACGATCATCCAACCAGATATAGGGTGACGTGTGGTCAGCACGACAAACCCCCGGGCATTGCTAGCATTCCTGACCGGATTACCCTACTCATTGTAGCTCCCCAATTTCCTCACGATGCTGGGTTGGCACCGGTCCCATAAACTGGTCGAAAGCTCGTAAGAATATTTCTTCTCCCCCGAGACCCGAACCAGCGCACATTCAGTATCACCTGTCCAAAACATGATGCCTCAGACCGTGCGGCTATGGCGCGGGACCTTAAGATCATACTTAAGAAAATAAAATACATTGGTCTTTTGTACAAAGATATTTCTCACATGTGTTTGTTACCTTCTTCTGCTAACCTCTTTGTTGTATTGCTTATCTGTTTATTAGAACAAGGATGTTTTTTGGTCTGTTAGTAATGCAGCTGGGGTAGCTCAGTCTGTATAGTGATTGACTACTGTCAGGATGACTGGGATTCGATCCCCAGCAGGGGCAGAGGATTTTTATTCAGTCACCATCTGAACAATTTTTTCATCACAGATGTAAATTTGGTCACAGTGGCTGCACTGCCTGAGGAGTGGGCCTTGTGCCACTTGGTCACTGGGACCGTGGGTTTGAATCCCACTCAAGCCATTAGTAACGTACTGTTAAGTTAATCTTTAAGGAAGATTATCACTGGACATGTATTCCGCACGTCATTAGACAATATCAGAAGATTTACTGAATGTCCATGTAGGACAGATTGTAAATAATCAGGTATGTTCAAATAAAAAATGTATAATTTTAAGAAATTTGTCATATTTGTTCAAGATTGCTGTTTTATACTCCTTTACTAATTTCTGAATGTATGTATTTAGGAAAACGTGTACCGAATGTCATGTAGGGAAGTTGTGGGTTAAAATGTCAATATTGGTGTGTGGTTTTCATAGCCGATTTAGGCAGATGCCAAGGTAATGCCTTAAGTCAGGTCACAACCACGCTCCTCCACATCCTTTCCTATTTATTATTCACTGATCCCAAGAGCTATGCTGGCGGTAGCATAGTTACTGGTAGGGCCTCCCTAGCCAGAACTGTCGAGGGGGAGAGGTCAGACTAAGACAGGTACCCTGGTCCTCCTGGTTGGGGGTTGGTCGCAAGGCTAACAACCTTACCCTGTAAAAAGGAAGATGTTTCGAAACCTCAATCAAAGCCTCGGACAGACGGACCTAACAGAGGACCGAATGGAAGAGGAGAATTGAGGAGGCCATGGACCGAATACAGACTGGAGAGCCGTAGAAGAAGAAGAAGAAGAAGAAGATCATCCTATTATTCAGCACCATGCAATGTATCAGTCTATGGGTACAGCACAAAATGTTGCCAGATTTGGATAGGCAGGGCAGGAAGAACTCTACATTACGCTCTATCCCAGAAACAAATGAAAGTAAGGAAGAGTGTAGTGGAACATGCACTGTTTTACATCTTATTTGAATAGGAATACAATTTAAGGATGGTAGTCAACTTTAGGTTATGTAATGATTGAAGAATTTCCCCACGTTTTCTATATTCTGAATGTGTGAAGGAACAGTGTTCTAAAGTTAGCTTTAGTTTCTGTGGTTACTAGAATGATTTATTATTCCCCTCCCACTTACTGCAGACTAAAGTTAAAGAGAATGTGGATTTGGTAACAAGTATTGTTTAAAAATGGATAAAGTGTTTCTTTTTTATGTTACATTGTGTCGAGTCTGATGAGAAGGGAAAATACTTTGAAGGTTACATATATTACTTTAGACAAATCTTAATTATTATCCTGTTATATCTGAATTCTGTAAGATGAATTGGGTGTTTTAGGCACCATTTTCCACAGATGAAAGTGTGTCACCTGGTCCTAATATTGATATTTATGATCGTATGTGTGTTATACATACAAATCATAACTGTTGCCACGGTAACATTTTTAAAGGATTTTCAACCTGTGGCTTGCAGCGTCCTACATCTGGTTAACAGTTCTGAGTCCACTTTTTTCAGTGTGCATAGTTCTTGACATATAATTTGTCAGACTTGGAAGTTGATTAGTTTTAGAGGTAAAAATGGGAACATAACATGCAATTGGGCATTGGAATGATTTCTATGATTGTGTGAGTGAAGGTATTATTATTGAAGACTTGTATTAATCTGTCAAGAGTGAGTTTCAGTGTCAAAACCAATGTATGTATTAAAATATTTTCTAGTTATTGTGATCTACATAGGTTTATCGCCAGACTTAAAAATTGTATGTTCATGTTTCGAGTATTTGCAGCAGCTATGATTTTGAGGTATCTTAATTTTTTGTCTTTACAGGTAGAGAAGGAGTTGCGTGATATTTGCTCTGACATCTTAGGTGTTTTGGATAAACATCTCATTCCATGCGCTTCAACTGGTGAATCTAAAGTATTCTACTACAAAATGTAAGATTTGTTTCCAGTTATGTTACTGATTGAACAGTGTCAAGTGTTATGAATATTTTGCATTTTGGTCCCTTCAGCAGCAACTTCACTGTAGTGCTAGAACACACTGTAATTTTTGTGTATTTAGTTTTGGTATTCTTTGAACAAAGAATATGTTATGGGCCTGCTCATGTCTGCCTTGCGGGTTTCCGATGAATAACCTGCTTGGCTTCTTCAGTGGTTGAAGATAACTCAGGAGGCTGCATTCCAAGGGCCAGGTAGATCATCCAGGCATCTGGAGGACCATTTTTTTTGGGGGGGGGGGGGGGGGGGGGGCCTTAGTCCATCTCTGTGGCTCCAACTCCCAGGAATCCCACCCTCCAGCATGGATTATACATTTTCAATGTTCCATATAATGTTTTTTTAATGTGTTATAGTTCATTCAGGTCTGGTACTTATTTTAGGAAGGGTGATTACCACCGATACTTGGCAGAATTTGCCACAGGCAATGACAGGAAAGAAGCCGCTGAAAATTCATTGGTTGCATACAAAGCAGCAAGTGACATTGCCATGACAGAACTACCACCTACACACCCAATTAGGTAAGCAGAATATTTGTGTGGTTGCCCGTTTCCTTCAGTCGAAGACCATAAATCATAGAGGGTCAGAAAATGCAGTTACTTTTTTCAGATAACTGGTGTAGCTGAAGATAGCTGTGTTCTTGGATGTTGTGCCTCGTGGTCTGGTAGAAGTTTACTGACGTCTCGGCTCTGAAATGCCATCTACCAGACTGCATGGTGCAATATCCCATAAGACGGCCATCTTCATACTCTCCACTTTGAGAACCAGAAATTTTAACTAGTAAAGTTGTTTCACGTCCAGAGTACAAAAAAATGATCAGCAGTTGGGACATGGGATTGAAAGCGTCAGTTATTTTATTTTGAAACAAATTCAACAGTATTATTAGCAGTACTGTTAAGTTTCAGATCCCCATTGGTTTTAATTATGGCTTAAGTTTTTTGTTTGTAGATTTATTGAGTGCACACCTTGACCTTTTTGTGCTAATGATTAATTTATATTTTCCTTCAGGTTGGGTCTTGCACTCAATTTCTCAGTGTTCTACTACGAGATATTGAATTCGCCAGACCGAGCATGCCGACTGGCCAAAGCAGCATTTGATGATGCTATTGCAGAGCTAGATACTTTGAGCGAGGAGAGCTACAAAGACTCCACACTTATCATGCAGCTCCTTCGTGACAACCTCACACTCTGGACATCTGACATGCAGGGAGATGGTACGAATGAGGACCAGACTGGCCAACAAGCTGTCACTGCTACCTAACCATTCCACATCCCATACTCTTCTAAGATACCTTTTATTCTAAGTTAGAGTTGAAGATAAAATAATTGTAAATTATACAGTGGAATCCTCATTTATTATTTGACTTAATGCAAAATTTATACAGCCCTAATCCAATCATGTCATTGTTGAATGTCATTTATATAATGTGTATCATTCAATCCTCTATAAAGTAAATCTTACCTGCGTATGTGGTATGCCTGGTTGTTATCTCTCCTGAAATGGTTTATTCAGTGACTGATATGTAAATGTCTTAAAGGCAGCCATTTCATTTTAGAAATTTGGTGTTTTTGTTTAAAACCCAATATCTTGGTAATTTTTCATGAATTATGAAATGGACACTGTGGGAGACCATTTTATCACAATTCATATGTACATATTTTTTGAATATATAGCTTTTTAATAAAAGTTTATTTAGCTTTTTGAAACATTCAGTTTAGTTTTTAGTTTATTCTAAATTACTACATCACTGGCACAGGTTTCAGTTGAAATAAAGCTGTCATTGATGTATTTATGATTTGTGCGATTGTACATTATGTAATCCTAACTAGGTCTTGGCATTTGAAATAAAACGTGATAGAACACCCAAGACGTATCTGACGGAACACCTAATAAACACATTACAGATGTTTCACAATGACCTGCTTGACTTAATGATAATGGGTGGTTTGGTGATACCATGTGAGTGTATTGTAGTCAACTTTTCTTTGTGCAAAACATTGTTTGGCTTAAGTAGAGTATGTTTGGTGATACTTGTCTCAGTGCATTGATCCATTTTGTAGTACATTATACAGCATTGACATGAATTTTGCTTTGCAGCTGCAATATAGTGCATCTGTTCTTTTTGGTGAGGCAATTGTAAGAACTGCTGGCAGTTTCCTGGAATATATGTATTTTCCTCTTTGAAAATAACAATTCTTAATTTTTGTGTGGATTTTTTGGGGTTTGTGAAGAAACACGAAAGAATGCTACTGTGATATTAAATGTTCATGCCTATCATTGACTAGCCATATTTTCAGTTGTGCATGACTATAGTCATTGGATTTGAAGAGGGCCTCATTGGTACTAGCTCTAGCTGTGCGGTCAAGGCTCTGAAGTGCAGGGATGCAGAATGGACCCAGCAGTAGTCTGCCCGGAACAACTGAATTTTTCATCTTTAGTTTAGTACCAGTGAAATGCGTAATTTTCTCTCTCTTCGTGTCATTTCACAGTGGACTCTAGATTTGGTTTAGATTAGTTTTATTCTCTAAAAATTGTTCAAAATACTGAATTATTTCTTTTGTTGCTAGTTGAGCAGTTTGAATGTAATAGTTTAAAATATTCACTGAGTTCCTGAGATATTCTTAATCAATATGCTGGCAGGCGTGCCACTAATTGGAGTCGCGGTTTCCCAGTATCTAACTTATGTCAGTGTACCATGCTTCATTTACCGTCATCACTATTGTAGTCAGATTTGACACTTTATTGGCTATTTGGTTAAATATTCGTATTGTGTCACTATCACATCTATGTTACTCGAAGTATTACCTCACTTTATTTTGAGCTAATTCCATTCTATTGGCTAACAAAGACTCGAAACGCCAGACTGCTTTGAGCCGTTAATCTTATTTTGAGAACTTGAAGGTGAAATAAACGTGCTATCTATGTCTGTTGCAACAGAGTTGTAGAAAAAGTAGCATGGGTATCAGCACATCATACGCACTTGACTGGTTAAATGGGAATTTTACTATGCTTGAAGTATTAAAATTGTTATAAATGCTGAAGTAGTGCTCAGTTGAGAGCAAGTTCTACTAAGATCTTTTACTTAAGTTTTGCTTCCCTTCATTTACAGGAGAAACAGAGCAAAAGGAACAACTGCAAGATGTGGAAGACCAAGATGTGTCGTAACTCTCTGCCGTTTAACAATCGTAACAACGTAACGTCATAACTACACCCACGTAACGTCGTCGTAAACAAACAAGCAACAACGTAAAACTTGAAAAGAAAACATCTTCATCTTGTTTTTTTCGGTGGCTGAAAACCGTTCGCGTGAAATCTACCACAAACCGACGGACGGACTGATGGCTTAGTGAACATGGACACAAACCACAGCATTATATTAAAATAAATAAAATATTGCAAATGTTCCGTGGGGGGAGGTTTCTGTAATACGACTGCTTGCTCGATTGTTTGGGGCTGAGGGGGGGATTCAAAAACATCACTGCTATTATTAATTTCACAACTTTTTATTAAAATGACAAATACACTTACTAAATTGCC
Source organism: Zootermopsis nevadensis (assembly GCF_000696155.1). Next base: position 400,663 of record NW_019059775.1, on the reverse strand, counting down.
AAGTTCTTTTCTGTGTCCACATGCCAGCATTTCAATTTTTAAATGTAAAGTTGGAGTTGGCTAATGTATCACTATGTTGCAGCAGTATTAACAAATCATAAAACTTCTCTTCGAGTGTGCGTGGGGTTAAGAAAAGTGAAATATTTTCCACTTATTAGTAAAGACATTCTTTCTGAGACTGACACCTTCTCAGATAAGTAGGTCATTGTGTTGTATGTTTTGGCACCACTGCAATTTTTTACATAATTCCTAGCAATCATTCCAGTAAATGAGCAAGTTGTTAAACAATTTATTTTTCTCTATCAGAAACGTATTATTGTGAGTATTATATGCTGATAATGGCCTCCCTTCACCATTTTAAAATGTCCCCAATTCTTAGTGAATTACTGTGGGTTGAGTGTAATAATTTATTGGTACTTAACGGAACCAACGCATCCTCTAGTTGACGTTATTTCCTTGGGAATGTCTGTAGTAGTATTGGTAGAGAAATCCATTTCTTTCCCTCCCTCATCCCCCCATTATGCAGCTCAGCTTTGGAGTTGATACCTCAGCTTAGTTTTTGTTTCCTGATTCTTTGAAATTGTGTTGTTAAATTGTGCTATGCAAATTTCTTACTTGATAGCAATACTGAAAGCAAAACCAAGTCCTTTGCTAAAGAACTAACATATTCTGTTAGTGCAGGATATTTTTGTAGGCTAAAGAAAAGAAAAAAGTTTGAGCAAACTATTTTCTTGTATTGTAAAGTTTTCTGTGTTTGATACTTCTGTTCTTTTCTTAAGAGAAGCTTAGTGACAGCCATGTCCTTCCTTGTGTTATGATTTAGATCTCATTGTTGTCCATGGATTTTTAACCAGTTTACTATAAGCAGAATTTTTTTACAGTAATTGCTGTTTTGTTTCATTTTCTATATAATTTGCAAAAGAAGATTGTGCATGTGCTGCTGAATAAAATTTAAGTGTCACTACTGACTTGGTTTCTAGAAGTTTTTGGTTAAAAATCCATGGAATATGCCCAGGACATCATTAGCAGGGAAAGATTCCCGAGTGTTTTGAGTGGATTCATCATAGGAAGTGAGAAGGGGTACAAAGTCTGGTTCCTTGACTGCTACCCACTTTTCTCTTGGGCAGTCTTCTAGGATGAGTTGTGAACCCATAATCATACAGTGAAGATATCTTTATACTCCACTGGTTGTAGACTTTCCTACATGACTGACCACTAATGGATGTGGCATATGTATCCCCCCCACAATTAAAGTTTGGCTTGCAATTTGAAATTGCTGCATCTCCCAGGTACAATGGTAAGGTGTAATTTTAATTCTATTGCTGTAAGAAAATGTGTACATTACTTTGGAAGTTTGTTGGACATATTTTCATGTTCCCCCCTTTTTTTAGGTGTCAGTGAAAGTGGTTATTTTGTAAATCTGAAGACGGCAAGTGACAGCATTTATGTAATGGTTATATTTAAAAGTAAACATTAAAACTTCCCCAGTCTTAGCTTTAAATTGAACACTTCACCACAATCCATGTTTTCTGGCCTGCTTCAACATTCAATGTGCTACCAAACACTAACCAGATAATTATTTCTGAATATTGTGGAGGCTTGTACTATTGTAGACAAGAAAAAAAAATCGACCTTTATGTAAGCTTCAAGTGTTTTTTAATCATGCACCCTATATGAATATCCCTGAATGAGTTTATTGGCATGCAGAGAATGGGTGAGATTAACTTCCAATAGTTGGAAAAGTATAGGTATGGGGATCTGGTAAGTTGTGGAAGCAACACACTAGATATCAGAAAGGAGGGACCGTGATGTCATTTGTATGGGGGGCAGGGGGTACGCTAATTGAAAATGCTTGTAAGAAATGCGCTACGGAACAAAAAAATGAATACAATTATTAAACTAATATTGTACGCGCAGTGTAAAGCTGGTGCAAGTGGACACGACGGCACGAAGTTGGCGGAAGAATACATTTGTGCTATGATTAGATTCACAAGGGTTGGAAGCTTTAATTCCTTCGAAATTAGATTTTGACGAACCTGATAAATTGTTTTATTTATGACTATATTTTGCGTGTGAGAGATTTATAGTCAGTGTAATGTCTGGGTTTATTGGAACTACTTCTCACGTGACCATGTTTACTAAAATGGCAGAATCTTGTTTTCTGTCGTAGAGGCTGTTTGTGAAATAATGTTCGTATTCGAAGAAACTGTTGGAAATATGACAAATTGATGGCGATTTTAAATCGGATATCTAAGGAGTTATACGGTTGTCGCCAGAAGTTCTTCATGGGGGAAAAGTTCTCTCTGAGGTAAGTTAATTATTTCATAGCTGAACCGTAAAAGAACTTTCTCATGATTAAAATGAGAACAAAGATGTGACACGCCTGAATCTGATAATAGTTGTGTTGTAGTGTTTGTGTGTACAAGAACTGTGTCATGTTAGCACTAAGAAGTCAGTGATCCGTGCTTCATTAGAGATTCGATGTTGCTGCAATATGTGGTGAAGTTGCAGATTGTGCCAATGAATTCATTACCTGTAGGTTCGTCGGGCAATATTGCCATTTGAATATGACATCTGTTCATTGTTGGTGTTGACCCCTGCTTATTGCAGGTGCTAGCGACGCCAGGCGCCGTCCTTGCAATGGCCACACCAGTGGATTACCAGTGGTAAGTGCATTAACTTTATAGGTTAGACACTATAAGATATACCCAGGATTTAACGTTTCACATCAGAGCAGAAACAAAAACGTTTTGTGTTTATAATGCAAAGCATGTATAGATGTAACAGAGAGAGCAAGAAATATGGAACCAGATAATATAATGAGTAATATTTTATAAAGCCAGAGGGAGGTTAAGTTTTAAATTTTTTGAGTCCACAGCATTGAAAATCAGCTTTTATGTTGCTTTCTTTAGGGCTTACTCCATCATGGATTCTTCACGGGTCTCTACATTTCTCATCTCCATTCTGCTTATTGTGTATGGCAGCTTCAGGTAAGTTAATTTTTTAGTGAATTTTGGAGGAATTTAGAAATTGTCATAGACCATATTTTTATATTACTGCCCATGACCTTTTCTTCTTTTGTTGTAAGTGGTCTCATAATAATGGTGCACAAAATGTTACTCTATAGGGTGTTTAGTACATGTTCTGTGTATGTATGTAAATGGTGAAAGTCAATATATATGTTAATCAGCAGCAGAACCAAACTTTTAAGGACATTAGAAAGTATTGCAGTTGGGTGAAAGTCTTTCTCATATGCAGGTAAGGCTTGTTTTGTTTTGTTTTACATCTACTGTCAAAAGCAAGTTGTTTTATTGTGAAGGAAGCAGAAAGAACCAGAAAGGAAGCTTTAATCATGAACAGAAATACTTTGCATTTGTGGACCTAGTTGTAGAAATATATAAAACTGATTGGCACAATTTCCTGCCAAGTAGGCAGACTGTGTTGGTTCATAGCTTTGGAATATCATGACATTTGATATGTTTTTGTAGGAGAGAAATATATTTGTTATCTTAAAAAACTTACTAATGTGAATCCTTTTCAGATATGAAATAATGTTATTTAGAAGTACATATGTTGTGAAAACTTAGACTGGTTAATGCAGTTTGAAGAAATAATTGCTGTTTACGCCAAGAATCCAATGAAACTTGTAAATATAAAATATGTAGTTATTAATTGATGAAGTAGATTTGTACATATATTTACCATTGGACTTCAAAAGGTTTGAAAGTTTGAAGAGAATTTATAAGGTGGCATCCAATGATTTTAATGGCTAGATATTTAGTTGGGTATAGATTACCAGATATTGATTGTATTATGGTAGATTAGACCTAAGGAAGGGATAAAACATGTGAGATTTACAACCTGATTTCTTGTATTTGGGATTATTAAGAATTATGATATCATTGGATAGAAGCTTTATTATACCCAATTCTAAAATGGGTGATAATCAACTTAATTCAGAATATTACCCTACCTTCTCTGAAATAGCTGATCGTCATTCATCTAGTAAAATTCATTTTGTTTTATCAGACTCAAAGATTCATAACAGTGTTTACAAGAGCCTGCCACTGGACCTTAATCTCACACTCTATAGCTTTAAGATTTAATATTATCCTTCTCTCTATTCCTATGTGTACAGCCTACTTTGTTTTTTTTTTTGTTATGATAGTAAGGCTTATTATGTCAACATGTTTGACTGTGTCCATTTTTACATTTACCTTCAGCAACTTTTGTATTAATTGGTCGGTTTGCATAGAACTTTGCGTGAAAGTCATGCTTTACTGACCCCTAACATTAGCAGCACCAATATGGTGACTGTATGCCCTTTTAAGGCAGGAACAATATTGTTCACTGAGATTTTGTGTTGTGATAGCACTAATAACACCAGGTGGGCAGCTTATTAATAATCTGATTCTCAGTTCTTGTATGATCCCACCAGATCATGAAACAAGAATCTGGTTTTGCAGGTGATTTTGTTTTCATTGTATGTATAAAGTGTGGTTAATAAGGGGGCAATACACATTGAAACTGTCACTTTTGAAGTGCAGAAAATTGCCATACATTACATGAAAACAAGATAGTAGCTTTGTTGTGTGTCTAGAAATGTTGTTTCTAGATGTCTTTAAAAAACGGGACAGTGGAACCACGGTTCCGGAGAATTTGATGTAAATACGTCTATACGGTAAGGAGTTTATATAGTGGCTTTATTCTAAATATTTTCTTTATGCCCGCTTTACAATTGATTAAAATTTGAGTAAGACAGCACTGCCTACCTTGAATTAGTTACGCTTAAGATGGGTCTGTTGTAGCTGAAATATGTTATAAAATTCCATATAGACGTATTTATGTCAAAAGTATTTATACACATGGCAAAGTTGTTGTCTTGTAGTAACAAAAGTGTCCTGCTAAATCATTTTTTTAGTTCTTGAAGTGAATGAAGTTTATTTACATACATTTTATTTTCTAGCATACCCCATAAATGAAAGTCCCAAGTACTTAAATTGGATAAGTGGGCAGGCCACAACTTATAACTTGTTTACCAAAAACTTCAGTTGACGTATTCATAGAATTATTAGTTGTATGTGCTGAAGCACTTCCCTGAATGAAATGCCCATGTTTTGTCATTTTAGGTCAGTTGAACAAAATAAGGGTGTCAGAATGAATCTCACTCAATGATCAGAATTTATTGTTTTGTCAAGAAAATTGACCATGTCATTTTCTGAGCACTAATTTTACAAGACTCTCTGACATTCTCATCATGTACAAGCACTTCATGAAAAGATGAGGATTTTCTGTGGACCAATGTAAATCACAGATTTCTGAAACCACCTGCAGTATTGAATTTTTGCTTCACAGTCTGAAGGCAGAAGATTATGCACAGCTGTTGTTTGTGGGATCGTAATGTTAACAATTTTGTTGCAACATGGAGTGTACTTCGTGATGTTTCACATTGATGATCCAAGTAGCATAGCTTTCTCAGTTTGCTTCTAATCAAGTGCCAGTATTGTTCAGTTTGTGCATGTCCTTTCTGGGTTTTATTTTTGTGTAAAATTGATCCTGTTTGAGTCACAATATAAGTAAGTGCACAGTAACTTTTGTGGTTATGCTGTAAAGAGCAACATCTTTTTGACAGGTCGCTGAATATGGAGCAGGAGGCCCGTGAACGAGAAAAGGAGAAGGAACGAACGCAGAGTTTGACTGGCCTTCCAGCAGCAGCAGGAGGACCTAGTGGTGACAATAGTAATTTCTTTTTATATCAGATATCATGAAATACAGAAGTAATCCAGAACTTTGAACATGTATAAGGCTAGGCTAATATTATCTTAGCTTAGTTTTATGGATTTATAATTGTTGTTACTATTATTGTTATAATAATCACCACTACCACTATGTGACATTTTCTGTTGTAACTTTTTAATTTGTTATTTTCATATGTAAGTAAATCACGATTGATGCACTGTAAGTTGCCTATATGTGAAAACTGAAATTACTGCACTCAACTTATGTCCATAACCTATATAAGACATTTCTTCTTCCGTTTCTTGACCATTACTTCGGTCTTCCGGTGCCTAATATTTTCTTCCATTCTTCTCTATTTTCCCATCCTTCTGGAAGTAGTTTCCACTCTATCATGGTTCTTGTAATTCTGTCGTTCCACCCTGGTCTCGGTCTTCCTCTCTTCCTTCTCTCTTATTTGCCATTTCATAGTCTTCTTTGGTAACCTTTCCTCCTCCATCCTTTGCACGTGTCCATACCAAATCAGTTGTCTTTTCTCTATCTCCTCAGTTATATCTCGATCCACCCTCGTGATTTCTCTAATCCTTTTGTTTCTCACTCTCTCTCTTCTGGATGTTCCAGCCGATTAATCTTTTTTAAAACTAAAATTAGTCGGTGAATTAGGTTTAGTTGGTACAGTGTCAGTGCAACAGATTTTATAATACAGTTGCATTTGTTAAATTGTAGCCACTTAAAAAAATTTCAGATCTTGAAACCCACTACCTCGTATTCCTGTTGGTTAATGTGTGTTTTTTTGCGTTGCAGATGTGCAGACCCTTGACACAATGCAGGCTTTGTGTTTGCCTTTGGGAGCATCGATTTCACTGCTAGTAATGTTCTTTTTCTTTGACTCTATGCAGATGTTGTTCGCGATCTGTACAGCAAGTAAGTCATAAGTATTTTAGTGTCCTCTTTCTTTATGTTATAAGAAAATATGGTCTTATGGTATGATGTGTATGTTTCTCTAATATCTTCTGAGACCACTCCATCTTTGTACTTTTCAATTTCCTGGGTTTTTTATTTTTTAAGTGGAAGTCAAAATTTAGAATATCTGTGACACCCCAGAAGACAGAAATCTTCATACTAAGAATCACCCTGATGACGGAGGCAGTATGACCTCCGAAATGTTGGTAAACATCGACCAGACTACACAGCGCAACAACCCAGAAGTCAGAAATCTTCATTAAACAGATTGTTTTTTCTAAGTAGTTTGCATCATATGTGTACAAGGAATGGTAGATACTCTCATAAGTACCAAGCTGTAGTTAGAATTTGTTATACTGATCTTATGTCTAAAAATGCACAGCTGGAATCTTTATATGAAGGTGATTTATCAGTTTAATGTGTTTAAATTACTCGACTCCATTCGCTGTTTTCTGCTCATGTATTTTGGGCATTTGTTTCTTCATTGCTTTGTAAAAGTCTTGTTTGTTGTGAGTAATGCTGTGTGTTCTGTTCTTATTTTTCAGTAATTGCTACTGTGGCTCTAGCGTTCCTTCTTTTACCTATGTGCCAGTATGTGATCCGGCCATGTTCTGATGGAAATAAGTAAGTTAAGAGATGATGTTACAGATAATTTTACACTTGATGGATTTATTGGTGATCTTTATACAAGTACTTCAGCAGAGGCTTAATTATTATAATCCAGGAAGACTGCAAGTGCTGCTGACACAATTATTATTAATGTGACACCAATCATCAGATTAGTCTTCATTACCAGTGATATATTTTTATTTGCAGGATCTCATTCGGGGTATGTGGACGATTCACTGGTGCCGAACTTCTCTCCTTTTCATTAGCCGTTTTCATTGTATGCATATGGGTTCTGACTGGGCATTGGTTACTAATGGATGGTAAGTTATTCATTAATTTTACACATAGTGAATTTCTTTTCTTAAAATAAAATTGTTTACTCTTAATGTAATAAGCCTAGTAGCTGGAAAACAAGTTTTCCTCCAAGTGCTTATTAGAGAAATAACAAAAAACATTCAAATCCCAATACAGCACCCTTCTGTATACTGCAACTCTCACATTGCACCAGTGAAATCAAAGAATCATAAATATCTATGTAATTTCAAAGGGAATTTATTGGTAAAGCACTACCCGTGCTAGCTGCCATCTAGCAATGTCTTATCATAATACAAATATACCATTAAGCGTGAAATCAAGTTCAATACAACCCCATACCAGTTTGTTTCCACCGGCTATAAACGCAGCTCCTTCAAATATCCAGTTGTGGACAACAGCAACTTCTGCATAAATAAAACTTACTTGGGGGGTAATAAACCACCTGTAGCACCTCTAGGATTGAGTTGGTTTTTTACTTCGGGTCAGTGGCATAACTGGCGACGTTGAAAATTCAGGCAGTTACAATAAATTAACTTGATACTGGCAGGAACGTTGATTTGAAAATGTAAACGATACAGATAGTAAGTAAGCTGCATACAGTAAAGTAAAGTAAAGCTGTCCCACTATACGCCATGCAGGCGCTTGGGGGGGAGTGGAGGTATAGTTCCTACTCTTTCTTGACCTCGGCACTAGATGGGGGTGAGGGGTCGGCATCACGCCCCGGCCGCGCTTTACCCCCAGGAAAGGACCCCGGTACCCATTGTAGAGGAGGCTGGGTGGGCCCCAGAGCCTGTCTGGACGCAGAGGCTAGAGGAAAAATCCTCTGCCCTCGTCAGGGATCAAACCATTCCGTAGCCAGGCACTATACTGACTGAGCTATTAAGATGCATACAGTGACAGTTAAAATTCCAAGAATTTGGGTGAACCGTTATAGGTCCTCCCCTTTTTCACTGTTTACGTGGGCTAGTGGATTCTTCCATTATGTAATTTCACACAAATGGATGTTTACATCAAAGTCATCATGAAAGTATTGAATGTTAGAATTAGACTGGAAGTATGAAAAAGCTATTTATAAAGCAGAATTGTTCTACTGTAGTAGAAAATCATCCAGTTGCTTGTAAGACTTGAGGTTCTCACAGCGGTGAGTATGAAGATTTCCGTCTTCTGGGTTGTTGCGCTGTGTAGTCTGGTCGATGTTAACCAACGTTTCACAGGTCATACTGCCTCCGTCATCAGGGCGATGAGTATGAAGATTTCTGTCTTCTGGGTTGTTGCGCTGTGTAGTCTGGTCGATGTTAACCAACGTTTCAGAGGTCATACTGCCTCCGTAATCAGGGCAATGACGCACTGATGAAGGAGGCGCGGCGCAACAACCCTTAAGACAGAAATCTTCATCCAGTTGCTTGCCTTACTTACAGGTGGTAGTGATTATACTAGAAGTACAGAAACTGCTGTTTTTTCTCACAACATTTATGGATATTTGGATGCTTTGTATGAGTCATGATTAAGTAAGTGAAAAAATGTGATTTTCTCTTCCATGCTGGCCTGTACGTTAACCCATAAAAGTCTCTTAAATTTGTTTTCATATACATTTTAACTTGCTAGATTGTCTTGAGATTTACTTCGTACTGTACTTCCGTCTTACCATCCCCTTTGTTGCGCATCCTTATCTAAACTGGACAAAGGAGTTTGAGTTTATATAGCCCATTTAGAGGAAGACAAGATGAAATGTAATAAATTCAGAAATATGTGAAATGGTTGCCGTGGACTCACAAGAAACAAAAGCATAGAAGAGGCTAGTGTCACTGAGACTTATGAAATTAAAGATCGGAGATTACAATGTAAACTTTTGAACAAGTTATCAAAATGTTTTGTTGTTAAGTGGAACTCGTGAGAATACTGTGGAAATAATTATTGTCGCAAAGCTTGTGCAGTTGAAGTTGTTTGTTGTGTAATGTAGGTTTTCAGGGATAGGCTTTGTTCTATGTTTATAGCTGTTCAGTGTCTCAGCAGACATTGCAGTTTGCCATCTTTAAAATGTAGACAGGGTTGCTTGGAAGTTTTGTGTAGGGCAAGCAGTGAGTTAGTAGCAGGATTTTATGGCGCTGGTTGGTGGAGCGGGAACGGGCTGCTATACAGTGGGAGAAGTGTGTGTGGTTAGGAGAAGAGGCCATGGCTTATCCCTGGAAACTGAAGTTATACATTGTGAAAACAAATTATTCATGGTATGAATTACTTTGCATAGAATTACAGTTTGAGTTCAGTTATAATTAATGTGATTTGTTCTGTTTGCTAGCGATGGGGATGGGTCTGTGTGTGGCTTTTATTGCCTTTGTGCGCCTTCCAAGTCTGAAAGTGTCAACATTGCTACTGACTGGACTACTTATTTATGATGTATTCTGGGTATTTTTCTCATCTTATATCTTCAATACCAACGTTATGGTAAAGGTAAGATGCAGTGTTATTTATGTTATGTGGTTCTTGTATTTACAGGGTAGCACATAATTAATTACAAGTAGGAAAGCGTGTGAGTATTCTAAGCACATTTTATGATTCCTTGGTTGCAATTCATGCACCAGCTGAATATTGTTTGGAAAAAAAAAAATTAAGTCCTGTGTCAAGATTCACTGCAGCTGTTTGGGTGTTAAAATTTATATGAAATTCTCTCTACATCAATGAAAGTTAGAACTAGTGTGTGAAATAACAATTCAACAATTGGCACAAGCTGCTTTCCAGGCTGTATAGCAGTTTGTAATAATTCCCCAACCCTTTGCTTTATTTCTTTGAAAAAAAGAAAACTAATAAAAGAATCAAATTATTTCAGAACCTGGTGCCTGTTTTAAGTACAAAATACAGGAAAAATTTAGTACACCCTACCTCTTTGTGCCAAAAGAATTATCGTCTTTACTGCCATTTTAGGTCTGAAATTCTCAAACTATGTTTCTAGTGTTTTCCTATGAGTTCTCTGGTATTGTGTGGATAAATTTCTGTATTTTATTTTAGTATAAATACCACCCTAGTTTAAAACATAATAATAAAATAGCAATGAAAGATGTTTTGCCCATAAGGATGTCTTCTCAGATCTGGTTATACAATATGTAAAGAAAGGTTTTAATACTTACCAGATGTGTATTCCTGGCAATGATAAACTGTCAGCTTGATGCGAATGTATCCCCTTTCATTATCTGATATCTAATTCTGTGTTGCAATGCCCTTCAGAAGCAGAGAGTTATTTTCCTGTTGAAGTAATTACATGCCTTTAATTAAACACAAAGGTTCATTACCGCGTTCTATAGACCCTTTTACTGGACCATGTCTGGATCCATAGTGTTTCATTTTAAGACTGTAGTAGTGTAAGTTGTCACCATGTCTTTGTACTGCTTTGATTTAGGTTGCAACAAGGCCGGCAGAAAACCCTGTGGGCTTAGTGGCTCGTAAACTTCACCTCGGAGGTGTCGTAAAGGAGGCCCCTAAACTGTCGTTACCAGGAAAACTTGTGTTCCCTAGTATCCACAACTCAGGACACTTTTCTATGCTGGGTCTTGGTGATATAGTCATGCCTGGATTGCTTCTTTGCTTTGTTCTCCGTTACGATGCCTATAAAAAGTCTCAGCTGGTGCATCTCGGAGAAACTGGTGTTCCTCCACCGAAGCATTTCAACAAGCTCAGGTATTGTGGATTTAAGATTATTAATTTTCTGTAGCATATGGATATGCAGGGTTAAAGTACGTTATGTATGAAATATTTTAAAGTGTTTTGTAGCTGATGCGAAAAAGTAGCTGTCATCAAATTGCATGCTTCAAGATCACAGCACAGTGCAGACAGGTTTATTAAACTGAACGTCATAATATGTAAAGAATGAACTTGTTTTGCTTAAAAGTAAATTTTGCACAAATGAAATTGAGTAAAGTATTTAACTTATTTGTATTTGTTTTCCAATGTAGATCATGATTGTCTAATGTCTTGAAATTTGTTGAGTACTTTTGTGGTTTAAATTTGAAGGTCAGGCTGACATGACCTTTCAGTTATGTGATTACATTATTAACTTTATGAATAAAAATTATTTTACAATTTAAATATGAATTCATAGGTTGATCGCTCATGACAGGGTCCGGTGGAGGGCTTTGGTTAATTCGGTGATGAACCTTCGGGTTCGGTAAGCCATCTGGTTGGTTGGGTCCACTATTTGGGAAGCCTGAGGGGAAGAGACCTCTGGGGAGACCTAGACGTAGATGGGAGGATAATCTCAGGCGTGATCTATGGGAGATAGGAGTTGAAGGAGACTGGATTTTGTTGGCCCAGGACAGGGTCCGGTGGAGGGCTTTGGTTAATTCGGTGATGAACCTTCGGGTTCGGTCAGCCATCTAGTTAGTTCATCAGTTGTTCGACTATGCTCTTTAAACCGCAGTGTTTATTCAGCAGTGAATAACATGGGAAAAGGATTATTTATGGTGAGTATGTAAGAATTTAGAGGAATCAGTAGTTGTTTATTTGAAGGTTCTGTTTAGGTATTCACCTAGAGAGACTGAGGAAGACAATGTGAATCTTCTGACTTGACCTTCACTGCATGTGAATGCAGTGTCCATAAGTTCTGTATGTTAAAATTTATAATTGTTATATTTGTCAGGAAGTTGTGCAGAACATGGATATATGGCATACAAGAGTGGAAAGAATACTCCATATGGAGTAAAGCTCAGTTTGATTTTTATGGAAAGTGGGGGTTATATTCAACCGAACTCATATTAACCTAACAACTAATGGTGTAGATGTGTAGTACCTTGTAAATTCCTTCAATATTAGAGATGAAACCCGGTCAGGAAAGCTAGCAATGGCTGGGGGTTCGTCGTGCTGACCACACGTCACCCTATATCTGGTTGGATGATCGTTCACCTCTGCTTAGGCATGTGAATGTGAGGCCAGCAGTCAAGCTAGTCGGCTTTGGATCTCTGGAGCTGTTACGCCACGGATAAAATAATTAGAGATGAAACAGACATGTCCTCCCCATTTTGCACTTATTTCAAATAAAGAGTGCATAACATTACTGTTACATATCATGAGGATTGTTATTTGGAACTTCAAGTGATGCATATTTAAAAATATATCTTTGTCAGTGATGGATTTATATATGTAGTAAGTGAGCATCAAGATTCTGTGTACTAAGATATCAAGATTACAAAGATCAAGTTTGAAAGTTTTGTTTGCTCAGAAATGAATTTCACCTTGCCACTCTGGAATAGAACAACAGGCTAGAAATGTCATTTTACAAGGCCGTTAGCACGTAAAAGCAAATTCAGTGTGTCATGCAGTATTACTGAAATTATATTGTAGCTTTGGTGTGAAATTTTATTCCATGCACGTTCTGAGGTAACATGTTCAACATTTGTTACCGTACATTTCAGTTGTAACAGCTGAAATTGTGACAGTGTAGTGTTAACTCAGTACAGTTTGAACTGCGTCTGCGATTTACTTCTCATGATTTCTGTTGCCACATTGTCACTTTATATACCTTTTTGAGACTTCCTCCACTGGAGCTCTGTTGTTTTGTCTCGGTTGTACTGGAGTCTGGATTTACGTGACCCTCTTTGTGATAATTTTGTTTTTAGTCACATTTGCATCTGAAAGTTTCAGTAATCCATCTGTTAGCTTTGCGATGTCTGTCTGTTCACGTAGAAACTCTTGAAGCACCGAGTGGCTTATGGTGCATTCCGATTTGGTTCAGTTTACAAAGCAATAATGGGCACTTTACATGAGACTTACACACATTTCTGCGTGCGTAAATGACAGTGGGGAATCCCTAGCCAGACAGTCAACCATGATACTCACTTTGGGGAAATACTCCATGATGACATCTTGCCCCCGCTAAAGTCGTACAACTCTGACGTCACTGGCACCATTTTCAAAGGTCAAAGAATATTTTAATTTGGAAAAAGCTTATCTTATACTAAAATGTGTACAGAGATATGAGTGATACATCAATTTTTAACACAGAATACTTGTATAATCTCTGAATCCTCCACAGCTACTTCCACTGCTCTCTGATTGGATACTTCTTAGGCCTGCTGACAGCAACTGTCTCATCAGAAGTGTTCAAAGCAGCACAGCCAGCTTTATTATATTTGGTGCCCTTCACATTGCTTCCCCTTCTTACTATGGCCTACTTGAAGGTGAGCATGCTTATAACATAACCTAACCTATTCACATATTCTTTATCTTGGCACAAGATTTAGGTAAGCCATCAACTACTCACATATTCTTTATCTTGGCACAAGATGGAGGTAAGCCATCAACTAAGCCTCCAAAGATGGAGAGAAGCTGTCACTTTTACCTCCATAAATAGAGAGAAGGTTGGGTATGCCCAAAATCAAAAAATCAAGTTTGGTTATGTGGGAAAAATATTGGGTGATTTTTTTGAGACTCGGGAACCAGTCAGAATTTTTTACTTTGAAATTAATGGGAATTTTGTTTTTATTTTCAAATTTTCACCTTATAAACAGTTTTCATTGAATGGATTACATTCATAAATCAAGGGATGGATGTATTTTGTTTCAAATTGAGTTTGTAATAATAAATGCTTCATTCCTTGACTGTATTAATTAATTGTTTCATCTGCTTCGTTTGTGGTATATGTCCTGTTGTGATCTGAGATTTACATTTACTTCCTGTATCTCATTTTAGGGCGACTTGAGACGAATGTGGAGCGAACCATTCATCGTACATCCTCCGTCAAAACATTTGGAAGTCTGACAAGACATGTCATCAGTTCTCATGCTCTGCAATTTAGCCTGTTGTGGTGGAACTGCTGCTGCATCGGCTGTGCCTGTTGTATTTAAGTGATCGGAGTGAATGAGCAGAAAAACAGTGTCCTGTATATTTGTTTTCTGTTGTTGAAAATGTGTTAAGTTGTGAACGAGCTGAAGATATACATTCCTTATTCAGCTTGTTGGAACTGCATTTGTCTGTTAGAACAATGACAGAGCAAAGGAAGTCTTCATCGGACGTGTTTATCCAGCCACACCATTCTTCATTTGTTCATTCCAACATAAATAATGGAATAAATCTAGCAACACAGGAAACTGTCAGTTCAGTCCAATATGCCTGTGCTGATATCACTGACAAAATTTAAAACAAATATTTTGATTACCACCTACACCCGACAACCCCACAAAATCTATAATGCCTATTTCATTTTGTGCATTAGTTGGAAGAGAAGGCCTACTGTAATAATACTCGTTGCTGTATTACATGATCTTGACCTGCGGTGAGTATGCATGTATGTTTATATGTCGATTAATGTAGGTTAAATCGATTTTTACTTTTGTTGATTTTAGGATGTCCATTATGTTCTGTTACTTTAATGAAACTGATTTTATATTGCATTTTATTACTGAAATAGTGATTATGTTGAGGTGGTGATGTGTTCTTGATTAAATATGTGTTTCTTGCGATTGTAAAAATGAGATTGATTTCGCGTGAAATTGTCCAGCAAGTGACAAGAAACATTAAAGGTGAGCAAAACCAGGAGGGTACAGTGGGAACTGTAATGTTATTATTTTAGTAAGGTATTATACTCATTTATCATTTCATTTAATATTTAAATACAAGAGTGAGATTGTAGGATTTGAGGTTTTGGTGGTGGTAAGTCTGAAGATGGCTGTTTTCTGGGTTGTTGCCCTGTGTAGTCTGGTAGAAGTTTACCAACGTTTCGGTGCCCTGATGATGGAGGCAGCAAGGACCTCTGAAACGTCGGTAAACTTCTACCAGACTACACGGTGCAACAACCCAGAAAACAGCCATCTTAAGAGTGAGATTAATTAAAAGAAAATTATATAAAATTGTCATTGGCATTTTGATATTTGCCTACTTAAAATATGGTTTTCAGCTTGTAAAGTTAGTGATAAGTAAGTAATTCAGAATTATTTAATGTATTCCATAACTCTAGTCACACATGTTTGTTTCTTAACAGCCTATCTACAACAAAAAGCAAACATATGGTAAGTGTCTGAAATGTCTAAGAAGTGTTTTTTCTTATGTCTCTCTTTACTTAACAGTGCCACTGTATTTACTTGAATGAAAGATAACTTAACCTTAAATGACCTCCCCTACCCCCACCCCCACTAAGAAATATCTGTCAGGGAAGTTATTGTAAAAAAAAATGTATTAATTTCGTAACAATTGCTACAAACGTGTGATAGATAATAAATACTTAAAAAACGTGTGAAACATTACATGTATTAAATCACTTTCTTCTTTGTGATATTGCTGTCACTAAAATTTATCCAGTTTCAGTTATTAGTCCCACTGTTTTCATTATTCCTGTCTTCTTTCTAAGCCTAACTGTCTCACACATTGTCCTTTAAATCACTCCACAGGTGAAATTCTAACTATGTTAAGTCAGGAGACTGGGGTGATACTCCATATTTCCTCTTTACCCTCTCCATCTCCATGGGAAGCGAGCATTGATTCACATGGTTTTCGTAATGCGGTGGCTGATCGTCATGTTGAAAATAAGTCTTCATCAGAAATCAAATCATTGATGCACATTATGATGCCCTACAATACTGATAAATTGGAAGTACTTGTGACACTCGCTTCAAAGAAAAATGGCTCTGTCATTTCTCTGAAAGACAGACTGCACTACACTGATATCCCTGATAAATTGACTGCTTGTTGTTCTGTTACGCACAGACTTTGTGGAACCAGTACGCATGGTTGTGACGATTGACAGTACCGTTAAATTTAAAAGTTGCTTCGCAACAGTTGAATGTGGATAAGATACATTGCCTTCACACCACTCACAAAATTCAAGTGGCAAGCTGGATTGTCTTCAGTGTTGGTATGTATGGTTTCCACTTCTCACTGTGTAAAATGTGATTAACACTGATTTTACAGACACGTCTCAAAACTCTAAGATACATTTTAATGTTATTCTTCCTTTTATGCCTAGGTCTTCTAAGTGGTCCTTTCCCTCAGGTTTTACAACCAAAATTTTATACGCATTTCTCGTCTCCATCATACATGCTACATGCCCCATCCTTTTGATCCTCCTCACAGGGGGGCGATTAGCCACTTGAATTCGGAGCGAAAGTCCAACATTTCAGAGACTATCTATGAAGGAATGATTTTATGAACTGTGTGTTAACGAGCCAATAGCTGTGAATACTGACGCATATATCTTTACACTATGAAAAATACTGTCTTTTGGGTTGTAGCGCTATGTTGTGTGGTCAAAGTTTACTGACATTTCAGGAACACTGATAAACTTACCAGACTACACAGTACTACCAAACGTTGTAGTCGAGTGGTTCGCTTTCCTGCTTTGTATTCGGGAGGTCCCGGGTTAAAGTTTTAACCCGGAGCCCTGCTAACATGAGTTTCTTGTGGTTTTCCTCAGTCCTTCCAGGAAAATGCTGGAATAGTACCAAAAATTAGGTCACAACTACTTCCTTCCACATCCTTTCAAATTCATTATTCACTGTTATCCTTTCATATGATACTATATAGTCCAGATCCTGAAAGTGTCATTAAATAAACCAAAAAATAAAATTAGCACCTGAAATACTGTATCCTTTACAATAATTTTGATTCAACCATACTGGAAATAATCATAAATATTTTGTTTTGTTATTTATAACCCGAATGTGATATCAGCACAGCAGAGTTTATTCTTGTCCTTGACGGCATACGTACATTTCATTCATCAACTTATAAGCATTATGTGTGTTAAAAGATTCAAGTACTGTGACGTTGGCAGATTATTTTTCAGGTTTATTACGGAATGAAAGGAAGACATCTGCTTACTCCAAGTAACCTTTGTATGTGGCATAGGAATAAGAAAAGAACAAGTTGCAAAGTGTACACATGACATTTTTATGTAAAATGGATTTGAAGTGGGAGTCAATTATTTTATTATTTATTATTTACAGATGGACATTTTCTTATTTCACCAAGATGTGTATAGACTTTTTTTAAAAAAGTATTCTCTGTGTTGGTTTACCAGTTGTGTGAGTTTTTTATCCCTATGTTTTCACAGCGGTGAGTATGAAGATTTTTGTCTTCTGGGTTGTTACGCTGCGTAGTCTGGTCGATGTCATCATCGCCCTGACGACGGAGATAGTATGACCTCTGAAACGTTGGTAAACATCGACTAGAATACACAGCACAACAACCCAGAAGACAGAAATCTTCATTTTTTATCCCTAGTTTCACAAATTGTAATATGGAGGATTTTTATACACTTCTTAATTAAAAGGAATCTTGTTTACAATTAAGTATTTTTTAATGAGTTATTAGTTGGAAGTTGATTGTTATTCCACAGTTCAGCAAAGTTTCCAATATTCTCACTGATAACTTTATAGGTAACTGATACTGTCGCAATTCATGTTGAGAATTGTATTTCATCAGAGCGGATATCTGCATCTCAGAATTTTGCAAAGCATTTTTAGTTTCATGTTGAAATGTGTTTATACCAAAGTCAGACTTTCAGATGTAATGACAGGGGAGTTCTAAATGTTTTCAGAACAAAGTGAAGAATTTTGCTATAAACGTAGCTCATCTTGTAAGTGCAGTTATTTATTGCATTATACATGATGTGTGGCGCCAAGTATCCAAATTTTAAGTCTTAAATGCACGTCAAATAGATTTTTATGTACCTCTTTTATACTAATTTCAATTAAATTCTGAAATAGTATATTAAAATATGCCATGACCACTTCCTACTGCAGTCACTGTACTATTTAAAAAAACTGGTTGTACTAGTTAAAGTGGTTGTATGTTATTTTTAAAACATTTTATAATTATACATATTTCAAATTTCTCTGGCCGTTCAGAAGACTGACTTTGGTGTCTGATTCATGATGGAGTGGAAGGAATTGTAATTTTATTTATTTGTTTCTTGTAAACGTAAATGGTAATTTTGGTCCCTGGTAATGTTTCTTGCAAAGAAAGAAATGTATCAACTATTTTTTTGTGTTTTGTATTGTAAAAATGTTGAATATTCATTCAACTTTATAACTCAATGAATGGAACGAAGCCATGAATTGTCACTGTTTGATGCTTGATGTCCGCATGGTCTAGATTTTGCACATTTCTGGCGGCACAACAATTGACGTAATCTCTTATTTGCCCTTTCAGAGGGAATCATTTGCGCTGCATCAAGTAGGTTGTGAATAGATAGATAAAGATTAATAATATTTCAGTAACCTGATGGAGTAAGCAAATTGACTTCAAAGAACTATTTTTATTTGTTCTTTATGTTTATTGTATCACACTTTCGAGTAAATGTCAACAGTCACATACAGAATGGAGGCTGTTTCGTATCTGTGAGAAAATGCCTTGTGAAACGTGTTATATAATTATATGAGGGACCATAAATTATTCAGAAATTTAGTGTATATCCTGAACACAAGGCAAATATGGAAGGTGTAAAATGTTTATATATATATATAACTAACTAACTAACTAGATGGCTTACCGAACCCGAAGGTTCATCACCGAATTAACCAAAGCCCTCCACCGGACCCTGTCCTGGGCCAACAAAATCCAGTCTCCTTCAACTCCTATCTCCCATAGATCCCGCCTGAGATTATCCTCCCATCTACATCTAGGTCTTCCTAGTTTCTGTTGGTTTTTAGTTCACGTATATGCAGAGGCTGATATTGCTAAAATAATTATTTTTTATGCATTCTTTGCAGGATGTACATAAAATGAATGCCTGTCTGCCTGATTCAACTCTCGAACCATTGAATGGAATTTTATGAAATTTGTTTTGGATGTTATGCCGTCGGAGGGTACCCAAGAAACGTACGTTTTAATTTCCTACAACGTGGCAGATACACGAGCTCCTTCGTGGGAATGATGCTAGTGCCAATTAATTTGTGGTCCTGAAGTGATGTATGGATTTATTAAAAATATACAGTTCTTTTTACAATAATTTTCTTTAGAACATGACCAGGATCTGAATGCACGATCATCCATGTACGAGTCCAGTACAATAGAGCTAATTTGCATTTTATTATATCATTACGGATTTACGTTACGTAAAGAAAATGTTAAGAACAGGAGATTTGTAAAGTTATAAATTAAATTAGTGTAAGTTAATGAATACTTTTTCTTTAAATTAATACATTTAGGGATATTTTGATACACTGAGTGTTCATAAATTAGTAAATGATTTCAAGGGTGTATAATTATTTATTTATAACACGCACACAAAAAAAAATGTGTGAACTTCTGTGACCACTTGTGAAAAATACTTCATGTTGTGCAGCTGTTTTGTACATGAATTTTTGACGTCTTATAAATAAATAATTACGCACCCTTCAAGTGATTCTGCTAATTTATAGACAGCTTTATATTGCAAGTTACATATTGCGCGTATTGAATAATTTCTAATATAGAAACAAAGTCGAGGCCTCCGATTTCTCACTCGGTGGCTTTCTCAGCAGTCAGTACTGGATAAACAAATTAATCAATAGAAAACAATGAAAACTGTGTTTAAAACATGTTCATGTATTTTTAGTGATGATAGGGGAAAATATGTAAATTGCACTGCAATATTTAATGTATAAAGTGAAGCTTACACGGCAACTGAAGTTGGTAAAAAACTCTCGGGTTACAAGCTGCGTCAGGTGGCTGAACGGTGAATAAACCATGTATCCTGCCGATGTTTCGAGAACAATCTCTGCTGTCATCAGGGCTACTGTGTAACAAATTATATCCTTTATAGCGTGCATGCCGATGGGAACTCATCTCATCAACTGACATATTTAACGCTGTGTAATGGACATATATGCAAAAAAGTGAAAAAAGGGATGAGTCGTCAGACTCGGTTATAACAATGAATTTGCGTTTATTTTTGAGATGGTTACGTTCTGAAGTATCAGAATGACATGTCCGAAACTAGGTGAATTTTTTTATGTTATGTGTGTGCACTAGTAATTTGATTCCGTAAGGGAATATCCTGATCGGGTGTTCGTTTATAAGAATTCTATGGCTAAAAGTCAGTTTAAATACTCGGTCATTATAATTTCATATCCAGCTAAGTGAAGCTTATTTATATTTTGATTTTATACAATATAAGACAGGCAAAGATTTCAATAAAGTAAAGAGTGGTTTAAAATGAGAGCATATTTAAGATAAATTTATTATTTTTAACTTTTTAAAAGGAATCCACTTATTTGGATTTCTTATTCACCTTTAAGCTCTGATTCTCCAAATAATATAGATGGTGAAATAAACATTTTATGGGATGTATGGCATTTTGATGGTTGAGCAATGGAATATTAGAGTACCGCGTAATGTATCGAACTCTGAACTTTTTTATCGTGGTTTTATATAGACTGGAGAACAGTTTATATAACATAAGTTTTGAATTTCAGACTCATCAGGATTTGCAGTAACTTCTTGAGGTTGCGGAGGGTCCGGGATGTGCCGAAGCAGTATTTCGTAATTATTTCTGACTATGGAACCTTCCTGATTTTGAGAAATTATTAACGGAACGCCCATCAAGGACAACAACAGGAATAAATCACAGGTATGGAAATGTCATGAATGGGGCAGGTTGTTTATGGTGTAATGAAATTGGAAACTATAGATAAAGGGGAAAAAAAATATAAATAAGCGATTCTGTCATTCCTGTTGTTTCGCTTATTGTCGCTGATATATTTCATGGTTTAAGTCTCAGAATTAAAATCTTTAGGATATTCCATTTGTGTCATTTGGAAAGTATTTGACAAAATACAAACTTTGAGTTTTTTCAGTTTAATGTGATTTTAACATATGAAGAAAATGTGTGACTGTTTTCTTCAATTTTCAAAATCTGTGTTGTACGAAATACCATTTTTGTAACATTTGAGGGTGTCTTTTTGAGAACTTATCAATTCAGATACGCAAGGAGCTCGTAATTCAAAAAATTCAATGAAATGTGAAATATTTATTTTAAATTTCTGTGTCGGTCATCGCCCGTCAGCTTCGTAAGTAGGTAAAAGACATCAAACACCCTTTACCTCCACAGAACATTTTTAGCCTCAAAAAGATTTATTTAAACCCGAAATGAAGCTCATATCTGCGAGCATGAGATGCATGTATTTTTCTACAGTGCAACTAACTCTTTGTTTCTTGACGTAGTCACAATTTATTTTATTTCTTGTCTTCCAGTGATCGACCAATTAATTCCTTGACCCCATCAACAAAACATCTTTCTCATTTAGTCATGTAATCAAACTTGCCCGACATTACACTCGTCATCAGTATTAGAAAGAATGATTCAGATTCACTTGGTGAGAGGTCCTTTGCGTAACGTCCGTTGGGAGGACTTCTGTCGACATTGCTCGAGGGGCGTATCATGGAAGCATGCAAGTAGACTCTCTTGGAAAGTTTTTACTCTACATCGCTTTTGCAGGAAATATGTTTATATAATGCTGTTTAATATTATTTTGCTTCTCAACATTTTTTGGGATTTGGTGATTCTACGATTTGCCACTTTATTTGGTTTCGTCCTTGAACCGATGTGTCTACGTCTCATTACCTATCAATTCATCCTAGCTTTATAGGGCACCCTGATAATGGAGGTAGCAAGCACCTCTGAAACATTGGTAAACTCCTACCAGGCTTCGCGGTGCTACAACCCAGAAGACAGACATCTTCGTACTCGCCACGAGAATCTCAAATCTGAGTTTGACGTGCTAGATGAGAATTTGATATAGAAGAAAGAGCTTTCTTTACTTAATGGTAGAGCAAAGTATAGAATATGTGGACCATCGCTCCTTCATCCTTATACATCTTTATTGTAGTTATTACCCACGCGGATACTGATAAGCCTATTATCATTTGCATTTGAGGGTCAGAATATGCATAATTATAAGAACGCTGATTTGTCGTCGTTATAAATTGTTTACTTACCGTAGAAATAAATTATTGTACTCGGTTGTACTGTTATAATTGACTGTTACGATTAATTATGCATACAGCTCATTTGTTCAAAATATTTCATGTTTATGCCCTTTAACTACCGTATTTATCTCACAAACAGAATTTATATAAATATTTATGTCTTACGAAACCAGGTAGGTGTCAGTTAGTCTGTTTCATGAAAAACCTTTGTTCTGGCGAATATTCGGAAGACGGTCTGGTAGAATCCCAAGCAGGAGTAATTACAAACACTGATTTTATTAAACCCATAAAAGTTCAGAAAGTAAAAATTCGGAACAAATGCATTTACAAAACGGTCACTTGCAGAGAGACGGCTGATTTCCTATATTGATATCAGTTCGTATAAAAATATCTCAAATAATAACTTTTTCTGTGCTCAGACTCTGTAATTGATGAAGTACCATTAAATAATATTAATGTATACGAACTGAGAAAAAATATAAACAATACGTAAGAAATAGATAATAATGAACAACTTAAAATTACACCATAATTTTATATTTAAATATATTTCTAAAACTTATTAATTAAAAAACCATAGGTAAATCTAGCATTATTCTTTCACAGCCAAAGTCCTGCCAGTCCTGAAGTTTCAAAATGGAATCTGCACCAAAAAAGTAGACTTTCTGATCGTTATGTTCTTTCTTATTTAAATTATTAATTTGACATAAAATGTATTGCCACCTTGTGATTTTGTTATGTCGTATTTTATACGAATTAATTATTCATTTTGTGGTATGCTTTATTTAATTACAACTTATCACATTTAAGAGCTCCCACTTTAATGTGAAACTTTATTACATTTCAAATAATACTTCAAATAGTACTTATTATTACATAGGTTGCTATAATTTATTTCATACAATTACGTAATATATCCCACACTTTGCACAAGTATCAGGTACCAAAATCTAACTTTCTGGGGGGGGGGGGCTTGGCACTTGATCTTAAATCAGACGGGATTGCAGCCGACAGCGTCTAAATGTTTCTTCATATTCTCCAGTTTCTGGAGGTCAGTCACTGTGGATTCACATTTATACACTACAAGGTTGTGATAAAAATGGACTGCAAATGCGACAAACACTATCAGGACAGGGATCACGATGATTGTCGCCGCCCACGCGGCTGTGAACGAGTAGTCCCAGAACTTAACCCAGCACAAGATGGCCACTTCTACCAAGAAGAGAAATAATCCTAGTACAGTTGAGAATGCCCATGCGAGTTCTATAAAACCGCGCATTCTTTCGTGTGGCGACTGACTGACCAGCTCCTGGACCTGTAGTTTGCTGATGGCGTCAATATTTGGTAGCAGATATGTACTGATCATCAGCGCAAAAATGTGCACTGCCACGAGAACGGTGGTACACACAGAAAACATGACAAACAGCCACTCGGGGACGTTTGTCGGCTCGTTAATTTGAAGCTCCACCATTGCTACCTGAAATAAGCGATACACATCCATTTCATACTTGAATGATTATTTAGTTTCGTGGTTTATTGACACATTCTAACACATTTGAAATATCACAGGATGTGATGATGGCCGGGGTTATTTATTTTGTAGACAGATGTAGCGGTTTTGTAAGAAATGTATTTATTTTGAAAATATTTTGAGTAGTATAATTAGGCTAGTGTTTTTAATGGGTTAACAACTTTTAGTTAACTGCACGGTTAACCTTTCATTACTCGTTTAAAAATGTAATATTGCAGTGTACGAAACTATAATTATGCTTCTTGTTTTTGTATGGGTGTTGAACTTGGTACATTAAGCAAGAAACTGCATTACGAGTTTAATAATGTATACATTTTACCAAATAATGTTTTAAATCAAGGAGGATGAAATATGTGGGGGACAGATTATTTTGAGTTGAATCCCTGAGGTTTACAGTGAGTGCTGTCTCGTGTTACAAATCCGTGTCGGAAGTTCTGAAGGTGTTTGTCTGTTGCATATGGTTTCATATTCGTTGCAGATATGCAATGTATTTCTCCTTAACCAGCTTCAGTATCTCCGAGTATTTCTGAGGCGTTGTGTTTACTGGATAGCCACTCCATATGTCTGCATTCCGTATGTTTGCACACCGCGGATGATGGTTGCATTGAATGTTATTCAGAAGCCATTTGTGGTAGAAGTTTTTAAAACCCATGAATTAATCTCTCCGCGATAATCCATCGAGGCCTTCGATTCAGATGCGAAAATTTAACTTGCTCTGTGGAATAAATTCCGTGGTAGCTGAACCGGCATAACGTAAATTATGATGACCTGTTTTGTCAACGGAAAACGTCCGTAAATAAGCAAGCACTTCTGCCAACTGATGATCATTGACCAGCGACCACGTGACATTCTTGCTACGGCGGATCCAGCAACTGATCGAGTATTCGTGCGTTTCAGTCAGTTGACAGTGGTTTGTGGGTGTTCTCGATCTTTGAGGTTAGGGCAGGAGAATCCAAGTTCGGATGGCGTAGATTCGAAACAGGTAGGTCTGAATATTCATGTGTGTTGTAGAGCAGATGTTAGCAGTGTTTTCATTACCGCAGGAAGCATTGGCTATTAATATCTTTGTCGAGGGCCACAGTGAAAAAATAATGTCGTGGAGAGTAAGCGAAATTGTCTGTGTCTTTACTTTAAAAGAGTGCAACTAGTAAGAATTAGAAAACATAAATGTATTTTGACAAACAGCCTAGTTTATTGTATAAGAATTAGAAAACATAAATGTATTTTCCCAAACAGCCTAGTTTATTGTGAACACGTTATTTGTTAGGTTTCAAAACATTTCTGATTTCAAGTTATTGTCAATTTCATAAAACTCAAGTTATTAATATCACAGAAAAATCTTACGGATTTATTAAATTTCGATATCTTTGAACAACAGAACAATGCAGTTTTGCGGGAAGAAACGCATTTTTATTGCGACAGGTATACATATTCAAAATTTTAATTTGTTTAATACAAATAATTTCGAGTCTTTGCATCTACTGTCAGATAATGTGTGTCACTATTCTCAAAGGACAGAAAATGTTTACCCTTTTCGCAGTGACCAATTCCCAAATCGTGAGTGACTGGAAAAAAAAAATGTTGTGTTGACCACATGTTGGTTGCGGGCTGCTAGTTGCTTATGTCTGTCACAGAGCTTAGCTAGATTGCTGGGTCGTAGTGAGCTAATATTAAGTGTGCTTATTTCAGAATTGTGTGCAGTGTAAGAAATAAGTAGTCTAGAAATAGACGCATTTAACTGTTTCTCTTCATGTAAATTGCACTGTCTCGTAACCAATAGGCCACTTTGTCATCCCAGAGCGTAGCATAAAGTACAGATAATACCAACATACAGTGCCACATCTTATTCGCGATGTTTGAAAGTCGATGTAAACAATATCCCCACCCTTACCTAGTGCTGACTCTGTAATATCCGTTCTAAAAACATTTAACTGACAAGAGGACTTATTGTACTGTTTTATATAATTATACTACACACGCTTACCAGTACGCTATTACACACGAAATGAACCGTAGAGAAATGTGTTAACACCACAGCACGCAACACGTGTTAGAGAAATGATTCAAACTAATGTATGCGGGACGGTCAGTACCGCAGACAGACATTAGTCAGCGAGAGCATTCGCCATTCCAGGATGAAGCCTTACCCCCTAATACTTCAAAATATACAAAGACAGTTTCGCCCCAAATAGATTATTACGAAGCTATGACAAACAGTATTTATTTATTTAGTCCCATATATCAACAAAAGGACATTTACAAAGACAGGATATTTTAAAGTAATGAATGTACTGGGCATGGGTTCTGTTCCGGTAACAGCCATTGTTTACTTTGTCTCAAACATCGCGGAAACAAGTTTGGTTCTATAGTTTTCGTATGTAGTGGCGCACTTTTTTCGAGTCACTGTTTTCTGTATTCACCATTGTGCTTTTTTGTTTTTGCGAACCGCCAAAAATTATTTTCCATTTTCTCAAAGATACTACTTGCACGAACCGCCAAAAATTATTTTCCATTTTCCCAAAGATAGTACTTGCAAAATTACAGACTTGTCATGCAACTTACCATAGCGAATCCAGACAGAAGTTCCGAGGTAGTGGCCGTGGCTTTCAGTTTCGCCCTGCTCATATGCAACCGGCGCCAAGATAAACCCTCTGGAGTCATTGCACCTTCTTCGGTCAGACTTGAGCCTTCACCGCTCTGTGGAGAATCAAAATCGAAGTGTCATCGACTTAGGAATATCTGCGCTGGTGTTATTTCCTTCTTTAAAGAATATTGTTATGATTGCTTCTTAACCCTGTTCTATTCGCATAAACGTAAGGTTTTAGAACAGCTGAAAATGTTAAGACGTTAAATAATACGTTATTGTTGTATTTATTCTTTCTTAAACTTTCTCGTAAAGTCGTGCTCCAAGGATGTTGACTGTTATGTTAGGATTAGAAGGGGCAGATGTCCAAATTTGAAACTGCCCACAGCAGTATCTGCTACAAAGATTCATAACAGTAAAACAGTATGAGCTTGTGACTTCGGTAATAATGAACAACCTTATAGTCTGTTTTGCATTATTATTGAAGGATTTATGATGAAGATCCGTACTGAACATCCTTCCTTGTCCTGGATCAACAGTTGGCTAGCGTAAATAGTTACCGAGCATGTTGGCTCAGTGTTAACACTTTCGATTCGATTCGAGAGGTCGCTAGTTTGAAATTCAATCCGGAAGCTCACGTTATCGAAATAAAGGAGTAAAGCGATTCGCATGTTATCGAAACAAAGGAGTAAAGCGATTCGCATGTTATCGAAACAAAGGAGTAAAGCGATTCGCATGTTATCGAAACAAAGGAGTAAAGCGACTCACCTGTTTTCGATTGCTATCGCACTGACACTGACAGCCAACACGGCTGTTCAGTGACTGTTGCGAGATGCTGTAAGGCAGTCCAACGGGCCGTGCGACACTGCTGCTTGGATACCTCCACGGCCTCATCTGAAGCTGAGTTATTCTGCCAGGGTAATAAGGTACAACCGGGGGTGGGATGTTGTTACTGGACATACTCTTATATAGGCCTATGGGAATAGCTCGGTGGGAAGTGTAATATGGCTCCGAATTGCTGGGTGTTAGGGTTCTAGTCATTGGAATTTCACATGAAGATTTCAGCACTGATTGTTGTGAATTTAAGAGGTCTATTTGACTGCGACGTGAAATTGATGACTCTTCCAGAACACTCGGAGGATACCTGAGGATGATGTTAAAACAAAATATAGTTAACATTCAAATCGAACATTAAACCTACGGAACTACGTTCTTCTAAGTCATCTTGTTCGAAAAAAATCTCGACATTTGCTTCATCAAGTTGCGGGTGTTCATAAAAGTTTCAGAATTTTTAGAAAGGTTAGAATATTATGTTTATATCAAGCACTGTTGGTGTTCATTTTGAAATATTAATAGGCACAAAAAATACAGACCGACGTATACACATCCGTGTTCTTTAATTTTATATTTATATTTTGCTGTCATTCTTGACAGGAAATTTTGTTATATATATAAAGTACTATATCCTACATAATCCTCATTCAGAAATGAAGACCCAGTGCCTTGTGCTAACCCTTTGTAGCCGAATTTCGTTTCAAGAATACTCTAAAATATTCAGTTGTTACCGCAAAGAAATCACATTTCATTACGAAGATAAAATTGTTAATGCTATTTAGAGAAATAATTGGTTTACTCTGAGAATCGTGCCAAACTCATAAAAAAAAACTATCTAGGAAAATTCTGTTACATTGTTATAGTCGCCACCCGTTAATAATAACAAGTAAATAAATCTCAGATGTAAGTATAGCCGTAGATGATAAGTTGGTGCATTATAGGGGCCAAGGCCATAGATAACATTGTGAGATCAAGATTTGTACTCACTCCAAACTAATCACGTGACTTCTTACCATCACCTTATTAAAAACTAATTCGATCTTACCTAGTGACCTACTTGGTTCACCGGTGAGTTCAGTCCATATTAAACCGATAACTAACACTTCATCTTATTTTGTGTCTTTGTAGAGATGCTACAGAAGCAGTTGGACGGGCGACATATCATTCAAATGTAGTTATTTAATTAATAAGTCATTAAATTATTGTCTAAATGTAAACTCGCAGCCAAGAAATGCCAGCAATAGGAGCCCCGAACATTACTAACACTGCCAAAAATGTACAAGGTCAAATAGAATACATCCTGATCATACGAACAGCCACGTAATCGAAACACGCAAAATTTATACCGATCTGCATGAAAATTGACATTCTTATTCCTTGAGACCAGAAACAGAATATGTACGTTGCTTTCGAGGAACGTATCCCCCGCGGTGGACCACTTTTTACTGTACTACGTTAGGTATTCCGGCTTGTCTTAGCATTATCTGATTCTGTGTCTGGACCCATCATGGAATTATGTTCATAGACAGTAAGCATTTTGGTTTATAGGTTACGTCACTTGGTTATTTTATCGGATTAATCACAAATACACAGCTGACGAGAAATGCAATGAATTACCAGCTGAATTTGAGTTAACACTCATTTGTCTGTAAAATATTTATCTATCGATACATCAATTATCGATACTGCAGATACCGGATGTTACGTGTTACCTGCAGGGACTCTGTGAATCCGGAAATGACGTAGGTCTCGACATCGAAGTTTTGAGAGGTTGTTGATCCGTGTAGTATCGATGTATTGCGCCCTGAATCGAACTGTCGCTACCTGTTGTCACGTTGGATCCATTGGAAGTGCCCTGTGTTGTGGGGTGAGTGGAACTTGTCGACCGGACATGGACGTCTCCATTAGGTACTGTCTGAAGCCCGGCCAGTGTTGGTCTCGATATATCCTGGGGTAGAGGCTGGTGAGTTGACAATAGTTTATTATCCACAGCAGCTGCTGGGGATCTAGAGGCAGTCGACTCAACGCCATTCGTAATGTCCGACATCTACAGGAAACAATACACCCATTACAAGGCAACACTGAAAAGATTTTATTTAATATACCGTAAGATGTGATGGGTGGCGTCCAAAATTGTGACTGAAACAATAAAATGTATCTAAAATATCGGCTAATAATTATCAGATCGTCTGTGAATAACTTAAATGGATATGGAGTTGGTTATATTAATTTTTTATCCAAACCCTGAAGCTTTAAAACTTGCAGGATGGCCAACTTAGCATATTGCGCTGTTTGACTGTTACATCTGAACGCGTCGTATTCAGAACAATGGAACATGAACGTGCCCGGTTGCCTACAGTGCACGGCGCAGTTATATACGTTCTCTTCGGGTTTCAGCATTGGAACTGTTTAATTTTAAAATAAATTACGCATTTCGTGGCATGACATTTGAAAACAAATTAGTGTGGACAACATTTTGGACTTAATAACACCAAGTAACAGAGGACGGAGAATTTTTGGTGATTGGTTAATTCCTTTTTAATTCTTTTGTGTTTAACGTATTTTTTTTTGCTTTGTAAGGAGCTTCAAAACTTTTAATTTGGTTTTCTCCTGATTGTGTTAGATCTTAATAAGAATTCGATGGGCGAGACATGTAACTCGCGTACGATAATAAGAAAGGTATACTTTGGTTGGGAAATCTTAAAGAAGAGATAGCTTCGAATTCAAAATCTGATGTGGGAGTATAATATTAAAAAGGATCTTACAGAAATATGTGTTGTGAAGATGAGAACTACAATAAACTGGCCAGGACAGGGTAAATTGGAGAATTTTTGTTAATGGCGGTGCTGAGAGCTGCCATTTTCTTCATCGTGTGTGACAATCAGTTGCTGAACTGAGACTTTTGAATCGTGGAACGTTGTTGACGTGATTTTTAAAACACGAGCCGACTAATTTTGTCAGCGAATCTTTTTCTCGCTAGGAAGTTTTAATATGACGATTCAGTTTCGTAATGACGTAATTCTTAAGTACTGGGTTTTCCTTTAGACTCATTATACCAACTGAATTCAAATTAATTTCAAGAATAACATTCGTCATCTGGAATGACTTCACAAAATGTTCACCTTGACCTGGAATTCACTTATTTTTTCTACCGGAACAATTGTAACATCCCTCGTGATGGAAACTGAGGTTATAGGAAAGTTATATTACGCTCGCAACTTATATAAACACTGATTTTATGTATTTAAATTTAAACCACGTGGTACTGTTTTTGCTTCTATTAAAATGCTTGGTAATGGTCAACAACTTCATCACAAGTCTAGTTTTTTTTTTAGATTTTTTTATATTTGTTACGCTTTCCTGGTTTGTGGTTTATTTAAAGACGATGTAGCTCTGACTGACATCGAATGAAATTTGTATTTGAATTGGATCCAATTGTTAACTTCTGTATTTTGAAAATATTGTGAGGAAGAGAAAGGCATGGATGTTTTTATATCGTTATAGTGGAGACGTAGTCAAACATTTGCAAGACGTGGTAAATGAAATAATGAACACAGGTTGGCTTGAAAATAAAGTAATTTTTATCTTTAAATTACATCCTTTAAGGTACAATTTGGCTGCACGCGACAGAGACAAGCGACCGAGGCAGGCGACAGAGTTACGAGACCGAGACTGGTCGCTTCCTGTCTGCTCTCTGTACAATCGTATGAAGTACAATTACGAGCG
>NW_019059775.1:332810-347367 GCF_000696155.1 Zootermopsis nevadensis | reverse complement strand
GTCTTAAATATTAATTTTTTAGAGTCTGTTAACCTCACATCTAAAACTGGGTCTTCCGTGATATCTCTGCCCTTAGATTTACCAACCAGAACTTTGCATGCATTTCTCATGTCATCCTTCCTGGTTTGATCGTCATAATATTTGGCGATAATTCTAAATTATAAAGTTTTCTTCATTTTCCTTTTACTTCTTCACTAATAGGCCCAAATATTTTTCCTGTTCTTAAAGAGTCGATCTCATATAAAACTATAAATTTGACTTATTATATTTTTATATTTCCAGGAATGGACAGAAATGCAGGACTTACAAAGAACAAATCATGGAATGTTCTTTGCATTCGTCTTACCGTAATTACCTGCTTTGATTAACGCAGCAGTTCTGAGTAAAAGACACGAAAGGACATCTGTAGGGCGGAGGTAACATCACCATATCAATGATTTGCTGTTTTTCACTTGGAGTGACGTCTCCCTTATATTCATGGAGCACGTTACAACACCTAACTCTTTGAACGAATGAACGACATAAGGCGACTCTCAGAACAGCCTTCCACAGTGACGCATCTCGTCTCGTGTCGGCCGGAATGGAACAAAAGGTCAGGACCTCCAACAATTTTATCTGTTCGACGGGTAAGGACAAGGTTACATTTCCATTTAAGTCCATTCTGTCATTTACCTTAATAGCAAAATGTACCTTACGGAAATTGTTCTTATGCACTTTCAGTTACAAGTATTTTATAATTCAGAACACATGAAAGACGGTACCCGTAAATCATCCTCACGACATTAATGAGACAGAAAAATTATAGATCACATGATGCATATTACCTTTAAGTTCATCTAAAGCAGGCATGGCAGCCTTTAAGTAATTTCGGGCCGCATCCATTTTTCAGGCCGTGATATTATATATCAATTAAGTAATTACAAGTAGTTGTACAAAAGTCGAGATTAACTAAAAACATTGATCTTTCATTGACGAAAACATAAAACACCTCGATATCTTATACATCAGATAAATTACAGTTGTCAATTAAGCAATGTTTTTAAAAACTTTAAATCTTTACGTGGACGGGATGACAAGC
Source organism: Zootermopsis nevadensis (assembly GCF_000696155.1). The sequence continues at coordinate 346,289 of NW_019059775.1, read as the reverse complement.
GATGGTGGTTGCTTATGCCTGGTCTAAAATTTGACGTTGAAAGAAATAAATTTAAATGAGACTTTACGCTGGATTCAAACCCTGTTTTAAAATATGCGTACAGTTTCCTTAAAAGTCATCTATGTACAAATGTACAAATTTTGAACGAAACATTTGTTTGTCACTCTAACACGCTAACAGTTACAACAACGACGAAGTTACGATAACTCTAGATTTCATATAATAAATTTAAAACACTTAGAATATTCATTATTGGAAATTATATCAGAACTGAATAACTTAAATATACATTTATTATTATTAATCATTAGTTCAGCCTCACAATACAGAAAGGAAGTAAGCGTGGAAGATTTTCCCATAACGTCTTATTTAATCGTCATGAGATTGCTTTGATCTGTTTCCTCGACTGATCTTTCCGCCATTGCTAAGACGGAGTAATACACGAAGTCTAAATATAACATCCTGCATATCAGCCAACCTTCTACCTCTTTTTCAGTTTATAATAATTACTCATCATTCTACCGTTCGACATAACCGAGGCAGTTGAAACAGCGTCGTTTCGTAAGTAAAGAATCAATTGGCTCTCGATTCGACATAATCCAGGTAATCAAAACAGCGTCGATAGGCAAATCAAGAATCGACGGGCCCTCAATTCGAGAAAATCGAAGTAAACGAAACAGCGTCGATAGGCAAATCAAGAATCGACGGGCCCTCAATTCGAGAAAATCGAAGTAAACGAAACAGCGTCGATAGGCAAATCAAGAATCGACGGGCCCTCAATTCGAGAAAATCGAAGTAAACGAAACAGCGTCGATAGGCAAATCAAGAATCGACGGGCCTTCCATTCGAGAAAATCGAAGAAAACAACCGCTTCGTTAAGGAGATCAAGAATCGATTTTCCGCCAATCAGACGCTTCTATCCCTCCAGTACAAACAGAGCCATGAACCACGGTGTTGTAAAAAGTACTTACACATGCCTGCCAGCCTACACCCATTACAACGCGCCAAATTCATCGCCTGTGAGTCGTAATTACATCTATAGAAACATGAAGAATCATAGCGTGGGTTTGGGGTTTCAACCCGTGATTTGCACGGTTAAATCAGACGTTACAGTCATCTACTACCAGACTGAAGTATTGAGAACTCTTAACACACAACACATTTAACTCAATGGAAAAGAGTGAGTCCTTTTTTAGAAGCTAATAGTCGCTTAGCTGATTAAGGCAACCCCAGTCATTTATGGAAAACGAACATTTATCGTTTTAATAAGATCCCACCACTTGAACTTATCATGAACCACTTAATCCATTTACACTAACATCCTACTCTCTCATCTACGTCTAGGTCTTCCAAATGATTACTTTCCATAGGTTTTCCGACTGAAACTTAATAATATTTACAATATTACTGCAGTGTGACGACTTTTACCTTGGACATGGTGGGAATTTTCCCAGTAGTTCTCACTAGACATAACTCATAAACGGATTTCCCGTTGGTGAGATTTTAGGTTCTCACGGCTGTGACTATGAAGATGAATGTCTTCTGAGACCACACGACGCAACACCCTAGAAGACAGTGTTGAACTTCGGTTCTGGGGTTCCAACGTTTCGGCAAACATTTTAGTTGCCATCTTCAGGGCGAATGTGTGTAATACACACAGCTTATCCTCGGGAGCCGAAGTTGTACTCCACAAGCAAATACGTGAGGACAAGAATTTCAAAAAAAGAATATTCATCTTTGGATTTCCTTTAATTGTATAATAAACTACTATTTTTATATCTAGTCTAAACATGTTTTTACGTGTCTGTACTGATTCTGCTACATACACAGAGTATCTAGATAACAAAGCTGGCTTATGATATATTTTTGAAAACCCCACGCGAACAGCAAATTCTTTAAGACCTTATGGAGAAAATGAGATTGGTAGAACGAAGGATGCACGAAACGTGACACTTAAGGTTTTTAATTAGCGATTAATAATTATGAAAACATTAGTGGAGGCGTTTGTTGGCATGGTATAGGGGTTCCTGGCTGAAAGTTTTAAGAATTATCGAACACAAGGACACTATTCAATTCTAAAAATTTCGAAAAGTACAGTCAAAATACAGTCGGTGTGGTATGATACGTAGTTACTGAGACATTCTGGCTGTTGTGTATTACTCCGCGCGCGCCTGCGCAAGGCGACCGCGAGATCGACGCCACGATGCGCAGATATTACCACAGTAATTTTTCCGTGAATCAAAACCGGTGTAACCAAACCTGCGAAAGTGAAGCGTCTGTCATGCTCATAAAACACCGAGGCGATGAGTTTCTATTACCGTAATTTACATTATGGGCAGATGTCACGTGACCAGACTATTTTTCGTTTGTTTCAAAAGATTCGCGCAGCCACAGATTTCGAAATCAAGAAGTGAGACAGGTAGACGCGGCAATAAATTTGATTTGTAAGACCAGGTTATATCGGTGTTCTTTTCTTGTCCTTGGTTGTAAGAACAGATAACTACGTGTTCACTCCATTAGAAAGCTTTGGCAATGCAAATTCCTGACCTTGTTCAGGAACATTTTATTGCAGACTAAAGCCATTGAATATAATGTAAATTGCATTTCCTTTCCTTGAAAGTTGTGGAGGCCGTCTTGGAAATGGTATAACTATTCGTAGCATAGGTTTCACAGTAATGTGAATGACTTCAGAAGTAGAATATGATAATGTAAATGTTAAGTTGCGTGGGATGTGTAGAGTATTTATAATAAATATCTTGCATTTAATTAATGACTTAAAATAATGGGGGGGGATTGCTGCAGAAATATTTGAGAAGACTCTCCCAGCAAATGCTCATAGAACGAAAAAGAAGGAGAAACTGAAATTACGACGAAAAAGATTTGAACCGGTACATCAGCTAAAACAACGGGACACGCGCAGAAAACTACGAAACCAATGGAGATATTAAACTCTTGAATCTACCAAAATATTATCTTTTTTTTACTTCCTAGAAAGTACCCATGTCTACGATTTCAGCTTTGCTGTCTTCGGAAATATGACATCCAGCGTAAATCCCAGCCACGCTAAATGATGCTTTGTACTGACTGATCAATGGGATATCAGGACGCAAAGTGTATGCCGACAGTCCGCAGACAGTTTTCCGACAATTTTTGTAGTAGTGTACAAGCCCTAGTCTTTATACAGGCGATATGTTTGCTGGAAGGGAAGTAAAACGAATGTTATCGGATAGGGATACACCAACAGCGCAACTGACAAGTGTGATTCATGATTCAGAAGAGATACGAACGTTTATCACCGAACAGGTTAGTCCACAGCGGTTATCAAAATGTGGTTCGCGAACTCTTTTGGTAATTGGCTGAAAAATACGAACTGACAGATCAATATCTACGCGGGGAAACCAAACATATCTTCAGAATTGAACTGTAATATACCGGGTCTACAATTTATGACTTTCGGGGCGTGCGTGTTCTTCCCGCCCATGTCAACAGATCGCCGGCCGACCACGCAATGCAAGCACACCCCGAAAGTCATAAATTGTATACCCGGTATTTGCGGTAAATTTAAATTATTTTCTAAACTCCATTTATTGTTCTACATTACTGTAACAACTCAAATCGCAGATCTATTTCAAACACACTTTATGTTTAACTTGAACTTACTTGTAAAATAATATTGATCCACGAGGTAGTTCTTGGGATAGGAATTAAATATAACAGTACTCGGGTTCCACAAGATTCCACTTTTATAATAAATAATCTTTAGAAATATTCAACACGAAAATGGTTAATGATATCCGAAGACAGCTTACGATGGGGTACGAATGTCCAAGCAGGTATTGAACAAAATTCCTCAAGCGTCGTTTATGGCTTCTGGGTTTTAACGGCGTATAGACGTGTATATAGATTCCAACGTTCGGAGAAACATACTGTCTCCATCTTCGGGGATGAAGCTTCCTGTTTTAATATTTCTATTCGTTCCATTCTTTAATCTTATTCAGTGGTCGTAATTGTATTTACAGACAGAAATTATCTCAGCTCTTGGGCATTAAATTTTGTTTGGAACATTTCATAACTTATGAACTAGGATAATCCACCCTAATTTCCTCCAGCTACATGCATTATCACGAGAACATATCAAAAGAAAAACATCTAAACTAAAGTATGTCTTATTGAATGTTATCGCTTTCCTCAAACCAAGAATTTGTTATTACATATGAATTTCTATTTATGATATGACGATAATTTCTTATTATTATAAGTTGGCCAATTTTGGGTTCTTACGGTGGTGAGTTTCAGAGGTCCTTGCTGCTTGTTGGAAAATGTCTACCAGACTACACGGAGCTACAACCCAGGACACAGCCATATTTTAAGTAGGTCGAGTACGACTCCGATACAACTCATCAGTATTATTGAAATCATTAACTCATACCCAATATTTAGTTGAATTTCCTTGTAAATAGACTTTTTTCTACGATATAACTAAAAATGTAAATCTGTAAGAGCAATATTTTTTTTACAAGAATTCTCGTAGATGTGGCATTATTATAGAAGATTTTCTCGGGATGAATTAACTACGTGGGTATTGAAGGGCGTTTAGCTCGTTGTTTCGCCAAAATCGGGAACCGATACTGTAGGTAAAACGGTGTAAGACTTTTATTTGGGGAAACCCCGTTCGAATCTCGTCTGTACTACCAGGTATCCTGAAACCGTGCATGAAATTCTTTTATCTCACGACAATGCTGGAATATTATCTTAAAGTAAGCCACGAACTTTTTCCGAATTATTTACTCAGATCGATTATCTTAACATGTCATTCGACTTTATACGACGAGAAAAGTCGAAGTAGTGTCGATAAATGGAATAATAATTCGTGAACATTTGTCATGTTATGATTTACTCTCTTGTACTTCCAGTTTGTTTAAAATTAGTTTACATTTGACAGTTGTTTCATTCGAGTCAAATTAATTAAAATTAACTAGGATATCTCGGTTACCAATGTAACTCGGTAAGGATCAGACAACCGTGGTTTGATAAATAATAGTAACTTCGGAATTTTTCTCATCATCACCACGTCCACACCGACTTGCAGGATTATACAGCATTCACACATTATCGAGTAGTGACAGTCGTTACATCAGGTTATAAATGCGGCCAGAGCGTGATGCTAACCTCTCAGCACTATCAACAGCAGACGTTGCAACCAAAATGTGGTTCCTGTGTAGCAGGGATCACCAAATCTTTGATTGAGGGCAACTAGAAGGATGAGAATTCTGATTATTAATGGCCTCGAATATGAATTTGACTGCCTTCTAGGATCCTGCACCGCTCACTCATCGCCCTGATGATGGAGGCAGCAAGCACCTCTAAAACGTCAGTAAACTACCAGACTTATGCGTAATGTACCTTCACGTTAATAAGGGTTTTATGTTTTGCATAGCTTCATCCTTTTAAGTTTTACGACTTAAAACCATGTTTTTTTTCCCTTTAACTCGGTTTCTCCGTGGCATCCCAACAATTACTCCATTCACACACAGAAGAAGGCAATGGCAAACCACTTCTGGATCATCTGCCAAGAACGTATATGAATAGGTCCCAGTCCGAGAAAAGGATGGAAGGATCCTGTTCATATGGACCTGTCGTCAGACAGAACACTAATAATAAAATAATAATAGAATTAAAGAAGTGTCATATAGACAAGAATATATTTTAAACTTACCGCGAAATATTTGTACGCTGCAGCAAATGTCACCGAAAGTTTATCCCAGAATCTGGCCACGATGATGTTCGACGTCGAAACCCGCTGGACTTTGGACATACACGAAGCTCATTGACTTCGACCTACTGCAGCAGCCGAACATTCGGTCCAGCGCTCGATAAACTACGCTACCTCTCCGTAGACCAGCCAACAGACAACTGATTTGGCAGATAGCTGTTCCCTCCTGCTTGCTTCTCAGTGCTACCAGCTTCCACAACGGCGCTGAGACGAACTAACATTTGTTCGGCTCAAAAGTAATGTCCTTACTGCATATGTTTACTTCCTGTCTTTTCTACACCTCTCTCTATCATTGTTTCTGGGAAATCCATTCGTATTTTGATCAAATACAACGAGTTTTAGTATTCCCTCCATTTATTAGAGTTTGCATTTTAGATTTCCTTAACACTTCTGTGTACGCAGGTATTAGAAGCAAGTTAATAATTATACAATACAATCCCAGCTCGTTCTTTGCCGTTGCTTGCAAATTTTCAGTTCGTTAATGCTAACGTCTATGCTGTTTTATAAATAACGTAAAAGGGGGGTGACAATATAATCAGTCCAGCGATTTTCAAAACCATGAGATGACAGCGTAAAACTTCCTTTTAATTATATTAAAACTGCAAGTCTTGCGGAAAAAGTTTAAAGAACATGAGGGCTGGAAGAAATCGAATTATTAGGACATCCATATTTTATACTCTTAACGAAATATTATTGGGATGAACAAATCAAGATATAAGGAGATAAGAAGTACTTACAAAATTATATTTGAAATCTCTGAAGGTAAAACACCACTCGTAACACTTCGGCGTAGGTGCAAGGATAGTAGTGAAATGGATTTTAGGGGAATAGGTTTGGAGTTTATGGATTGCATTCATGTGGCTCAGGACAGGAGCCAGTAGTGGGCTCTTGTGAACACACTAATGAACTTTTAGATTTTCATAAAATGAGTGTTTATTGCCTAGCTGAGCTAGGTTTAATGGTTAAATACCACTTAAATATAACTTTCCGTGAATTGGTAATGACTCAGATATGTTCGCATGCTTCTCGTATTCATCCTGAGAAACTCAACCTGTGTGTATCTGGGTTAAACTTCTCGTCTCTCCCCACCTTGGCCCCGCAGGGCATGTCGGCGACTGTGGTTAATAATCCTTACGCAATGCGAGTTCAGTTCCAACGCTGTGTAGGTCAACAGCTTATTGCAGAAAGATTCAAGCCAAAAGCTGTTGAACGTGATCAGATCTGTAATGTTTTGTACTATCGCTCGTACCTGAGAAAATCGATATTTCTGCGAGCACACAGTTGAATCGATTCTAGATTAGTCGAATCTATTCTAGTAGAGTCGAATAAATTAAAATAGAGTCAAATCAATTCTACGTTGAGTCGAATCGATTCTAATGGAACGAAATCGATTCTTTCTGAGTCGATCCTGACTCGAAGTCCTGTATAAATAATCGATAATGTTTATACATAGCTTTTCTATCGCCATCAGCGAGTTATTCGAGGATGCAACTAAATTTTATTGATTATTTCGCTTGAGTACATAGTTGTTTAATATCATTTTACTGCACCAGCATCTTTGTTCCTATAATTTTTAAGATAGTGTAGTTGCGTCATATTGTGACTTATTAAATTAAAATTAAATTATTTGGTTATTCCGTCAAATCACAATGTATTTAAAATAAGATAATTAAAATAATTAAAATATCATTCTGTGTTCCATATCGAACTGTTCCAATTGTAAATCGATTATTCGATATGGAACACAGAATGACAGAGATGAAATAGTAGACAACACAGTTGTGTCTGGAGGTGATCCAGAAGTATTGCCGTATCCGATCAAGGTTTATTACTGATTGCGGTTGCTAGTGGGGAGAGTAGGTATAATTTTTGTCGGATGAATCGTAAATCTCTTTATAATTTTAACCAGGATTAGTAATTTATCAATATCCATCTTGAATTGTAGATTCAAATTCGTTGGAACTGACTGACGAAAAATAGAACATTCCGCATGTTTTGAATCGTGAAAACTAAGCTCGACTTGACTGGGCTCGACTTATGCAGTTTGAGAGGTACGTAGGATTTCTACAAATCAATCTACAGTTTATAGGCTATACCTTCGTGAGTCAGATTCAACACGACTCTCTTAGTGAGATTTGAGATGTTAGATTTGAGCTGCTATAGGTATGAATCGGAATTAAATTAACTTTACAAAGTTTAGTATAGACCACAATGCCAAGTTTAATAGAAATCCAACAATTAGTTTCGGAGATAAAATACGTGGACGGGCAAACACTACTTCGTTCCAAATTATACCCCCAACAATGAACGCACAAAAATTTAACATGTATTATTATTATTATTATTATTAGATGCATATGTTCTCATGCATAGGCATATATTCAGATTATTATTTAATTGTAACTTAATAGCTAAAGGACATATATAAATATTAGGTAGGCCTATACTTGAAAACTTAATATGCATTCTTCTAGAATATTATACGTTTTCTCAAACACTGTAATGACTATGACATATAAAAGAATTCCCGTGGCAGTGTTCAAGGGATTACATAATCTGTTGTAATTCACTCCATTGTGTTACAAATAGTACCTTCTCCGCTTTGTATTACGTAAATATTTGCACTGACTACATACAATAAGGTAACCAAAATTAAATGTAACACAGACGGTACTGTTAAAATGTACAGTTACATTCTGGGAAGAATCTGTAATGTCTATTTAGGTGCATTTCCATAAAACGCTTTCGTACAGCAAAGATAACAGAACTTACAAAGTAATATTTCAACTCGTGATCGACGCTAGCATGTACATTTCTTTCTGGGGGATTCAATACCTTCCTTGCTGTATATTCCATATCCCACATTCATTTTTATACTGACTTCTTAAGTTTTTAGTATTATCTCTCTAAAAAGATGTATATAAAATATCTCTACAAATTTACTCGTGAATTATGAAAATACGCGGACACACTGTTTGAGCGTCATCTGCGAGAGAAAAACTCAAAGTCTGTTCTGAATAAGCAACTGCAGTTCTGTCCTTCAAATCGTTGATGTTGGCCTCCGGAGTGTGGTACACACAGTCTCTTCTGGATATCACCTCATTCCTCTAAAAAAAGTTGTTCTTTGAGTAAAAAGTTCGCTATGTCTGACCTGAAACGTAATTTACATAGGTATTATATATAGTAACGACTTCTGCTATTATCTACCCCTAGCAAGCAAAGGGGAGACATTTCTGAGATAAGTTTACAGCTACTCATGTGAAAATGATAAAATGCAGTGAATTTTTGCATGGAATATTCTATGAATGAAAAAGAGTTATGATAAAAATGTTAAATTACTTTCATGACATTTCCCTGGAAAAACTGAGGAAAACCTAAATCGGGATATCGGGTTTCCGGCCCGAGATTTTTATAGAGATCTCCCGAATAAGTAACACTCGCCCGATTCGTTCGATAATGTCTCGGTGACATTTAACTATTTGCATTATTTCATACTGCACACACTCACGTCTCATAGACGCGTTGAATGTTTCTTGGAAAACGTATTTTGTATTACAACAGTGACGTTAGAACACAAATGTTTATGAACATTACATGCGTACTAAATATATTCAGAATATTCTTCTTTTAAACAAGGTTTGGGCTGTTATGACCTGTTCTGAAGTCAAAAGTGATAAATCCACTTATTTTATGAGCGTTCCAAATCTTGTTCACAAATAACTTAACTAACTATTTGGCTTACCGAACCCTAAGGTTCATCACCGAATTAACCAAAGCCCTCCACCGGACCCTGGCCTGGGCCATCAAAATCCAGTTTCCTTCAACTCCTATCTCCCAAAGATCCCGCCTGAGATTTTCCTCCCATCTACGTCTAGGTCTCCCCAGTGGTCTCTTCCCCTCAGGCTTCCTCCTGCCTGAGATTATCCTCCCATCTACGTCTAGGTCTCCCCAGAGGTCTCTTCCCCTCAGGCTTCCTCCTGCCTGACATTATCCTCCCATCTACGTCTAGGTCTCCCCAGTGGTCTCTTCCCCTCAGGCTTCCCAACCAATACCTGGTGCACACTTCTTGCCCCATCCATGCGCGCTACATTCCCAGCCCATCTCATTCTTCTCGACTTAATCACCCTGACAAGTACGTCACTATGCAGTTTTCTCAATGCCCCATCGTCTTCTCACCTAGGCCCAAATATCCTCCTCTACACCCTAGTCTCAAACAGCTGCAATAACTTGTTCATAAATACGTTTATAAATATATAGCTCGTCGTCAAGTCTATGAAGGTACATTGTTGTTACAAGTTGCTTTACATTGACTTTGCAGACATTAACCCCTTGAGTTATATTTTCCTTTGCCAACTCTGTTGTATGTACGTGTATATTAATTTCTTATTTTATCTCTAGATGTCATTACATTCTAGCTTTAAAAAATCTCATATATATCTGACCTGTTCCTGTCTTTGATTTTTATTATGCGTGGAGCATTTACGTGTTTAAGAGTCGGTGTAGGCATGATTATGTAACCATTGTTGTCCTAAATATAATCAAAACCTCCTAATGCACCCATGCTCTAAATGAATTGATTTGGAACACAGATAAGCTGTATCCTGGACATTTACATTTTGATACATGTTCTGTTGTATCTCCATTTACTAATATTGCTACTGGATTTTCTTCACGTTCATTGTCATTGCTTTAGTTGTAGATATTTTTGATTTTATTTAGTTACATTTTATTGTCCGTTAAGAGCATCTGATAATGAAAAAGCATCATAGTTCTTTATCTATTTTTATACGTTTTGATCTTTACTGGTTTTAATTCCAGCCTAGTGCTGAAGTTAAGGATGGGTAGGAGCATTACTCCCTCACCCTAATGGTTTATAGTGGGACAGTTTATTGGTTTTGATTATTTTTATGCCGAGTGGCTCAAACAATATTTGTGCACAAACTTCAGAGTTTCCTTCGAAGCCCCAAAGCCTTTCATTTCCACAATAAAGAATTTTTTTCCGTCATCTAGTATGTACGTAAGAAGAATGTCGTGGGCTATACATGAACGCCATCTATAATCTGCATATTTTATACGTTGAAAGTATTTTACAGATTCCCTGCTAGATGGCAAGACGTGTAGTCAGTTAAAATTATGTCCGCTTGATGGTGCTGTGACACGATTTAAATGCTGCCAACATATACTTCTTGAGATTGTGGTTCAGCGTGTGGTGCTTTCAAAAAATACTTTTCTTACAAGTTTGGTAATCTTGTATGACGTTTCTGTATCCAATCTGCGAGAGTCCAGGCAAGTCGTGGTGAGCGAAGTGTGCGGTACGGACGTTTTTGCGGAAGTCAGGAAGCAAAATATTTCGTAAGAAGCCGAAAGATCGGATTATGTACCATGGGAGACAGCATCTCGGGGAAACGAGTGTTAACGAGACAGCTTGTAAGACAACCATTTTTCTTATTCGTTGAGTATTATAACCATTGTTGCAATTCTTTTCATGGTTTTCGCCGATATATTTGCAGTCGCCATCATGGGCATTGTGTCTGTCACGAACCCACGATGTATACTGAGAACTTTTTACTGAATCGCAACAATGGTGTTTGTCAATTTGTAACTGCTCTGTAAGCGTGACGTTATCAGTTCTGTAAGCTGCTGGAGCACAAAATAACAGTGTTCAGATGCGGACACTAAATGCAGTTGTCTAATTGTTTCAGAAGTGGGTCAAGATTCCTGAAATTACAGGTGTTGGGATGTAAACAGTAGTAGGTGTATAACTCTATCAGCTGATATGCATTGTTGGTGCACATGTACTGTTCGTGTCATAATATATTAGGTGTACTTTTAAGAAGGCGAGATCTTTTCATTCGCATGTTAATTATTTTTAACATGTTAACTTGCATAGTTTCGTGAATGTTTGAGATTTTCATGGTTGTTGACCAGTAATCTGATTATTTTCATTGTAATTACATTGAAATTTATCTTAACAGCATATTTGAAGTTCGAAGTGATGCTATTATTACCCATTCGTGACAGTGTGATGTTTTTAAATCTTTGTATAAGTGTGAAACTTGCGTTTTAAAGTTTGATATTGTGTGGTAATAATTGTGCAAGATTTTGATCACATTCACTTTATTTTATATCATAAACGAGATATACATGTTGCACTTTTAGCTTAATTTGTAAATATATTATCAGCATTTAACCCACAGTCGTTTATAATTGTGAGCAAAGTCAAGACAGTTAATTTTCATAGAATTATATCTCATCGTGTACCGCACTTGTAAGGCTGGCACATTACTTTTGTAGAACAGTAGTAACACATGTGACAGGTGATAGAACACACTGGTTTTTGTTGTTGTTTTTTGTTTTGTTTTTTGCAAAGCCCAATGTGCACAAGAAGCCTTATTTTCAAATGTGTACAACATGTGATACAGTTAAACACGGAAATATACCTTCTGCGGCCTTTATAGAGTCTATGTAACTTTAAACATTTCATTTTCAAATGGGAAAATAAATTTTTTTTTTGTAGGTTTACTTGAATTATTGAAATGAATTTTGTAAACATTTACATTATATGGATCAGATTTCGTTATAAAAGTAAATTTCATCCCGGCATTATGTTATTGTACCCTATGTTAAGAAAAAACGTTTTCATGATTCTCTGTTAAATGTGCAAAATAGTTTCGCTTGACTGTACCATTGCTCTCTCTGAGCGGTCAAGACACGCAGTTTCAGTTGATCAAAATGGCGTCGTCAGGTAGGAAGTGTGATGTTGGGCGCTCCGAAACACAGCGTGAATATATTATTCGTCCGGTACGTAAGACAATTCTGAATGGTGAAAGCGATTGTTTGAAATGTTTGCAAGTGCTTTTATGAAGGAATTTTGTACAAGGTTATATATTTTAGCTCTTCCACTGATTAATTATGACGTGAATGTTGTCCAAAGTGACGCCATCGAAAAACCATACCGCGTACATCTTTCTGCAGAAGTAGGCGCGAAGCTTCCACATAAACATACACATATGTATAAAATGTGTTGTATTTCGTATGTTATTTATTCCTATACTGTGAATAATGCGAAGACCACTTGGTAGGAAAAATACATGACTTAGAGTACAGATTTTCCTCCGCTCTTGCTTGTGGCCTTGTTATTGATTATATTCGTGCGCAGAACGGGCCATCAGTTTAACCAGGGTGACGTTTAGAACCGCCCTGTACTTCTACCTGGGCAACAAATTTGTGAAAGAATTCGTATTTAATTTATAATTTATTTGAAATGCGTAATTTTTATGCCGAGGAATGAATGTGTTCTGCTGGTATCGGTCATTTTTTTTTCAAAGTATGTTACTTATGCTCAATTTATATTGGCAGTGTGCAATTCGGAATTTAAAAGATTAACAATTTTTTGTTCTGTTGATGTTATTCCAATCGTATATACCATTTTCAGTATCAGATGAGAATATCAAATAAATCTAATAAGTCCAAGAATTGTTAGGTTCTAAGATTCAGAAGGCCATGGTATTTTGTTTTGCCAACTTGTATTGTCTTATGTTACATATGTCACAAGGTAGTTGTGAGAATTTTTTATTATCCTAGATTGCAATTGCCCACTGATTTATCCCACAGACTTTGCGAACCACGAAGTGTGGGAACAACACAGAGTACTTGGAGTTCAGTTCGATAAATAATGCAACTTGCTTACAAAAATTACTATAAAA
>NW_019059775.1:300812-323512 GCF_000696155.1 Zootermopsis nevadensis | reverse complement strand
GTGAGTTGCAAGCGATATGCTGTTGCGGACATTGGTGGAGTCGAGTGAGTGGAGCCAGCGAGTGTCCAGTGGGGGGCTACGGGCCGACGCCGAGTATGGACGGGTCGGTTGCGTGAGCAAGCACCGGGTACGTGGACCGAGGCGGCCGAGGGGCCAGCGTGTGTCCAGTGGGGTGCTACGGGCCGACGTGTAGGAGAAGAGTGTGAAGAGCGGAGCTCGGGGACCAGATAGACTCGATGGACAGTGCGAGAGAATGTGTGTGTGTGTGTGCACAGAGACTCGAGTGTGTTGTTGTAGAGAGTTGACTGTATGTGCAGACCACTGTAAGTGATTTAATTTGACGTGAATAAATCAGGGTTGACAATCCAAGGTCGCAACGCCGACCCACGTTACAATATATATTGTTCACTGAGAGATTCTTACAAAATTTGATCTGTAAAAGTGTCGCACCTCTGATTTACCACTGAGCTGAAATTTTATTACATTTCATTAGAATTGTAAACATATGAAAATGGTTCCAGAATTCATACTGCAAGCTTCATACATTGTAGATCAGTGGTATTCAACCTGGGGATACGTGAAATTTAAAAAAATATATATTATTTTATGATAAACACTGAATAATCAGTAATGTAATTTATTTAATTTATTTTAGATGTAGATTATATACTATGTATAACTTGAATTATACACCAACAACTTTGGGGGTACAAAGTTGAAGAGAAATTATATCTGTGGGTACGCGAACAAAAAAGGTTGAATACCACTGTTGTAGATCATCTTACTTAATAAGTGTGATTAACATTATTAATTATTGGCTGCCAGCATTCAGTTTAATGAAGATTGGTTGAAATAGAATAGTTTCTTGTTATTGACTGACTAACTACCACTCAGACTGTAAACTTGGTGTAGCAGTGCAGAAATAAAGTGTGGTAACAGTTTGGAATTAAGAGCTGTTCTGAGCAGCAAGTAACTTTGTAAGTCTTTGCTGCTGTTAAGTAGAATCCGTAGCTCAGTAACTTATTTTTTTATTGTTGTACTTCAGATTTCAATTTGGCGTACCTACAGAGGCATGGGTTCAACACTCCCTTGCTGTTTCGTGACAAAACTGGTCTTGGGTTAAGAGTTCCTAGCCCAAATTTTTCTGTTAATGATGTCCGGATGTGTGTTGGTGAGTATTTCTATGCAATTTTGCATGAGTTGTTTTTATTTATATTTTCTTAACTGTTATGTAATAATTTATGTAAATTTTAGGTTCACGGCGAGTGCTGGACGTAATGGACGTGAACACACAAAAAAATGTGGAGATGTCTATGAAAGAATGGCAGCGATACTATGATGATCCTAATAAAGACAAGTTGCTGAATGTCATCTCCCTTGAATTCTCGCATACAAAACTTGAAAATTATGTCCAGACTCCTACTGTGGTTAGTACAATTTTATGTGGTAATGTCGTATATGTTGACGTCTCCAACTTTGTGGTATGTTCATATGTTTGTGTGTTAAGTTGGTATTGTGATTTTATGTATCGTAGGAGTTCAGTTGAAATGTGTGACAACTTGGATGTGTAGGAATAAATGGTGGTGTTCAAAAGAATGCGTACTTTTCATCTGCTGAACAGATAGGGAATGTTTATTTTTAAAACTACAAATTATTCCACCCTACTTTTTGTGTGTAATTAGGTGCGACAGATTGATTGGGTCGATGTTGTGTGGCCAAGACATCTGAAAGAAGCACAGACAGAGTCGACCAATGTGCTGGATGAAATGATGTACCCTAAAGTTCAGAAGTACTGTCTCATGTCTGTCAAGGGATGCTACACGGACTTTCATGTGGATTTTGGAGGGACTTCCGTATGGTACCACATACTTAAAGGGAGTAAGGTGAGAATAGTTTTAAAATTCTGACTCTTTGCTTTTAGGATTTAATCGTTCATAAATTCATACTAAAATGTAATCATGAGAAAGTTTTTTCTACTTTCAAATGTTTGTTTAAAGAAAATGGAGCTGCCGACATCTGTGAAAATTTTAGAATGAAGAGCAACTTTCATGAAAGGTTTTGAGTTTGAGAATGAGAATTCCGGGAACTTTTTGACTGCCCTACGTAGGATGCTTATTCATTTAATATGCACACGGAAGTAATTTTGTTGTATATGTTCCAAACCTTTGGTGTAAGGAGGTTCAGATTTGTTGCCAGTGCTTGGTAAGAAGTTCTTAAGTCAGTACAAATTACATTTGATTTAAGCACTTGTTACTGAGCACCAGAGATGTATAATCACACATACAATGCCAAAAATGAGTGGTTATAGAAATTGAGTATGAAATAAAAGCTGTAACCAAATGAAATTTTGGTATAATTTAAACTGGTTGGTTGAATGGCTGTGTCTTGGATTGTCTTTTTCAGTGATGAAAAAGAGTAATGGAAGTCACAATGAAATATGTTTTTATTACAGATTTTCTGGTTGATTCCTCCTACAGAACGGAATATGCAGTTGTATGAAAACTGGGTTCTGTCGGGAAAGCAGTCTGATGTATTCTTTGGCGACACTGTAGACAAGTGTGGCCGAGTGACTCTAACAGCTGGAAATACGTTCTTCATTCCCACTGGCTGGATTCATGCAGTTTACACACCATTAGACTCACTTGTTTTTGGAGGAAATTTTCTTCATTCTTTTGGGATAGAGAAACAGCTTAAGACTGCACAAGTAGAAGACTCCACACATGTAAGTTACAAGTTTTGTTGAAACTTTGACAGGTGATTTAACAACTGTTATTGGGAACCTGCCTTATGTGGTATAATTTGCTTTGAGTGAAAAATATTGTCACCTTGGGTAGTGATTAATTGCAAACTTCTGTTCTAGTCTTGAGGTCTTGAGGCGCTCTAATGAAGATGCAGTAAAATTGTGTTCATTCGAAGTGCTTTGGACCAAAAAAGTACAGACTTTGAATTAAATAAATTCAGATTGTGATTTTCTACGCAGACTTGCCTTCTGAGAATAGGAGTTGATACAAGTGATGTCAGCATTGTGTTGGATTGGTAATAAATACTAAACACAAGTTTTAAAATTGGAATAAATATAGTTTTTTTTAAGGATGTCATTTGTCTAAATTACAATTTAAATTGTGGCTGAAATGTCAATGCACAGTGTCACATAATTACAGATCACGTTATGTCGTTACGGAAACATGAGTCAGTTTCTTTCTCTGTTTAAGAGAGTCTTTGTATAGTCTGGAAACAAACTTTGTGTTATGACATCTACATATGTACATCTTATTATGGAATCCAGTGTGCCATGAGTGTTTCTATGTCAGAAGTGTGCTAGCGGTCTCTACATTCAGAGCCAGGGGTGACCATATTTTTTCAGCTTTTCATTATTGGATAGTTGAGTATTGTCCGCATTATATAGGCAATAAATATTGATCTGAGTAATCTAATTGACCTTGTAGCTCCTTACATTCACCATCCTTTTCCTCATTTATATATTTTTCTGTGCCAAATTTATCTTTGTCAAAACATGTGGTTTTGAGATATATTTCCAGATATTACAGCATTTCTCATTGCGTCATTGATGTTCCATTGTCTGATCTTAGTCATAGAGGTGAGGCTTTCTTTTCTGTTTCTTGCAAATATATATATGGTACAGACGCTTGTGGTATTTGTATTTCATACATTGAATGATACCATGATCCAGAAGTTGCATGTAACCTGTGTAATGGGAGTAAATTCAAAACCTAAACATGCTTTAGTTAGTAACAAGTTTCTTGCATACCATTATTATTTGAAAGCACAGCAGCTACTGGCAAAGTATACTGTCATTAAATGTGTGTATTGTGGCTACTTCTATATGAGCAATTCTTTGTATATTTAATGGGATGTGGTCTTTCATATGTACTCATGATGGGTGGCCATAAGTTTTCACGCTGCTCCCTGTTGCATTAGAGTAGCGTTTGGCCTATCCTTGCACTTTTTCCTTACCTGCTTGTTTCTCCTGTAGTTAACTTATGTTCCGTTAGGTTGAGCGTTTAAAAGTGACCCAATTTCATGTGCTCCAAATGTGTTTCGTGAAATATTTTTCCAGTATCAGTGTCATAGCGTGGTACCATTGTTCATCAGCTTAGGCACCTATTGAAGGGTGTTTACCGTTACTTACAGTGTCAACGATACCATTAATCGTACTGTTATGTTGCTCCTTAAATTTTTGCAGCCAGCATTTTGAAAATCAAAACTCAATTTACATTTAAGGAATGTAGGGCCTACAGTAGTAATAGTATCAACATGAGCATGGCAAAACCATTCATATAATTCGTCTTATAAATCTGAATACTTGACGTCAGATTAGATTAATTTTCTTTTTGAAATTTCTGCATGTTCTGTGACTTTATATTTAGTCTCATCCATGTTAAGAAGCATATAAAGCCATCTCTTTTGTGACAAATTGTCAGTTTATGTAAGATTTGAAGTTTTCACAGCGGTGAGTATGAAGATTCATGTCTTCTGGTTTGTTGCGCTGTGTAGTCTGGTTGATGTTAGCCAACGTTTCAGAGGTCATACTGCCTCCGTCATCAGGGCGGTATGACCTCTGAAACGTTGGCTAACATCAACCAGACTACACAGCGCAACAACCCAGAAGACAGGATTCTTCAAATTGTCAGTTACTTGAATTGCACGGTATCAAATTAATGAGGTTTTACTGTGTTGCTGTGTTTGCTAGTGATGTCCTCAGTAGCTTAAAAGTAAGTTGTCTACACAGAAAGTGGGATTCCTGTAATGAGTCCTTGGCGAAGGTAACATTTTTTTTTAACTCATACCAAAATGTGCCACTTTGGCTTTCAGGGATGTGCTGCAGTCTTGGATTTTGTTTCTCTCTCTCTCTCTCTTCCCCCCCCCAACCTACAGACTTTCTTTCTTCACCTTGTAATATGTTAACATCTCTTGTAGTTCATGTTAATTTATGAAGTTTTTCATTTCCAAATGATGTCTTTAATAAGAGGATGGCTGTCTTCTCTGTTCTACCATGAAGTCTGGTAGAAGTTTACTGATGTTTCAGAGGTGCTTGCTGCCTCCGTCATCAGGGCAGTGAGTAAGCCACACTTTCACAATCTAGATACAATCCCATAGCATCTTCCTTCTGTGACTGTCTTCTAAGTGATCTCTTTCCTCTGTGTTTGTTATTCAACCTAAATTTTATAATGCATTTTTAATTTCTTCAAGAATTTCTCATATCATACCTGTTTCTCCCTTCTTGACGTAATTATCCTAAGGATATTAGATGTACAAACTTTGAAGTGCCTCATTATGCAATTTTCTCCTGTCTTTTGCTGCTTCATCTCTTTAGGTCATAATGTGTTGTGTTTTGGTTCAGGTACCACAGAAGTTTCGGTACCCGTTTTTCACGGAGATGCTGTGGTATGTGCTTGAACGTTACGTCCACTGCCTTTTGGGACGTTCTCACTTGGATGAAGGAGGCGGTGGAGGAGGCACTGAAAGTCCTGGTTCGGATGCTTCGAAACCTCAGACTTCTCCACAGGCAACAGAAACTCATACTCATCTGACTCCACAGGTATGGACAGTGCATAAATCTCATCAGTAGCTAAATCATAAACCAACTGGGTTACCATATGAGCAGAAACTTTGTTTTGTGGCATCAGAATTAAACTAAATATATGACCATGGTTACCATGGTGACTGGCTTCAAATGTACAAATTCTCTTTGCATGTGGGTAATGTAAATTTCCGAACACATTTCTGAATCTATGAATTTTGAATTACAGGAGCTGCATGGTCTCAAAGCCATCGTAATGTTCCTCCATTCACTGCCCACCAACAAGAAGAATGTTCCAGAATTAATTCGAGATCCCATTGCCCTCATTAAAGATGTACGCACTCTTGTGGAACAGCATAGATATGACAGCCCTGAAGCAGCTGTCACTGGTAAACCAATTCTGAGAGGACCAGATCAGTGTGACAGGGTAATTTTGATGAGTATCCAAGTTTTATTACTTGTAAAGTTGCTACTCTGTTTGGCAGTACACAAAATTAATTACGAAAATCCATATATAAAAACCCCCGTTGTCATGAAAGTATAACTAATTATTAATTGGAAAGTGGAGACACGTCTCATGTCATTTTAGATGTAATTGTGAAAAGTGTTTATCTAAGTTCAAAACAATCTTGATTTTAAGATAGCCCCAAACATCAGAATCTGAAAGTGCATTTGCTTGTAACCTACAATTATCAGTTAAAAGTTTATTTTGTATGTTTCCAGAACCAATGCAGAGCATTTCCGCACATTACACAAAGACTCTTCCCACGGGTTTCCACCTAAAATTTTGTATTTCCCCCATGTCTCATCCACTCTGTCCTTCTTGATTTAATCACCCTAACATTAATAAGGGACATTGGAGGCTCACTATGTATTGTGTAATTTTCTCCATTCCCCTGATCATCTTACATCCAAATGTTGCGCTTAGATATTTTACCATCAAAGACTGTGATCTACATTCTTCTCTTAAAATGAGACCAAATTTTACATTTATGTAAACAGGTAAAATTGCAGTTCAGTGGGTTTTCAGGGAAAAAATGAAATGATAAAATATTTAGAATATTATTTGGCAATGTATATTTTCACTTTCAGATACCTTTGCATATGCAGAGCTGTAGTTTGTTCTGGCCTTGTATGATACGGTCCTAACTCATTCTTGTCTCTAACCTGGTTTATTTTTACTGAAATAAGTATTTAGCTTTAGTGGTAAGAGAGTGTATAGTCATAGAATTGGTTGTATTAGTCAAAGAAGCAAATGCTTAAAATTCATAATAAAGAATAATTTTTATGTCTTTGTTGGATTTGATAATTATATTTCAAGTTCAGTTGGTTTAATGGAAAAAACAGCGATGTTTCAAGAACATTGCGTTTTATCTATTAAACCACCTGACACAGCTGGTAGCTAGAGAAGATTTCATTATATTTAGTTGCCATGAAAGCTTCAGATCATACATATACTGTTCTGTTTTGCATTTCATGTTGATAGCTGTCATTAAACATTTTTTGCCCCTTTTAGCCCAGAAGCCGTGGTGGACGTCTTCCTCTGACCAAGAACTCTGGTAACCGTAGTTCGACTCCTTTTGCACCTGGCAGTACTAAGCAGGGTAAACATCGTGCAGGGGGTAAAGGTGGAGCCAACCAAGGCGGAGGGGGTCCGAGGAGAAGACGAACGCGGTGCAAGAAATGTGAGGCCTGTCAGAGGAGCGATTGTGGCGATTGTTCGTTCTGCTTGGATATGGTCAAGTTTGGTGGTTCAGGTCGAGCTAAACAAACATGCATCATGAGACAGTGCTTACAGGTATTTTTGCGCTTGTTTTTGTCATTGTGTAGTAGAACCTCGTAAGTATATATGGTTTCCATAACAAAGATGCCCTGGCGAATCTCTGCAAGATTCCACAAAAATGTAAGTAGGTCACGACCTCTTTTTAAAGAACTTGTACAAAAAATGCCAACATTTATGGCCTCCAGTTTTACTTTAGTGGGTGTTTTTAGCATGGTCTGAAAAGTAGCATTCATGGATTTTTATTCAAAATTGTCTCCTTACATTTCAGTTCACTTACTATAAAGTTTATTAAAATCCTTCTTTGTTTTTATAGTGTTGTTCGGAAGTTCACAGCAGGAAGAACTTAATACATTGAAATTTGAGTTTCAGGAGGCCCAGAGAGTGGTTATCCAGTTGGTTTATTCATTGTTTTCCTCAGTCCCTCCAGGAAAATGCCAAAAGTGGTGCGTTAAATTAGGCTGTGACCACTTCCTTTCGTATTCTTTACCATTCGTTATTCATCCTTCTTTCGATGTTAAATATGATCTGAGCTACTTAGTGTTTTGGAGAACATGGTACTTTGTTTACATTAAAATAAATAAATGGTGTTTTAATTGGTGTACACACGACATGAGAGTGCTGTTTTATTTTATTACTAATGTTCTAAAACCTCAGCTATTAAGAATCTCACTTTGAAGATAGCCGGAAACAACTGCAGTGGAACATTTAATATTTTCAGCCAATGTTGCCGGTTACTGCAGCCTGTGTCAGCTGTGGACTGGATGGTTGGGGCCAACAACCTGTCATACCGATTCAGAAGATGAATAGGGAGATTCCCAGCTCACTGATGGAGTGCAGCGTTTGTTACGAGATCATCCATCCAGACTGTGTTGCCAAACTTGTGAGTATATGTTTTATATCAGCTGTCATGTTAGTGGTTATCACTCTGTCATATTTGGTAGGACCTGTGTTCAAATCTTAGTTGAGAGACCTGTTATTCTTGATATTTTTCATTGCTTTTCTTCAGCCCTTTATGACAATGCTGGATTATTATTGTTGAAAGTTTCTGTTTTGGCAAACACTGCAGTTGCCATGTTCAGGCTGAATTTGTGCCGGGGGGTTTTAGGAAGCCTTTTATGTATCAGGTAGTAGGTAAATAAGATCTGATGGGAATTTCACAATCTGTACTCTTCACCAAGTATTAGGTGAAGGTAGGTGCAATGGGCAGATTATGTAACGTGCTCGGAAGGCTTAAGGACAAGTTGGGAGACCTAGGTGTTTATTCAAGGATAATATTAAAATCGTTCACTCACAGATATTCTGTTGCTGGCTTACCTCTCCAGCTATTTTTAGTATTGTACTTAACAGTTTACTTTGCAAATTGCTATAGAAATGTATGACTGCGTATCTACCGATGTTCAAGAAATTTCAAATAGTAGTCTTGTGCAGCATCTAACAACAGAAGCTTAACCATGTGCTAAAAGTGTGTTTTGAAAGATTTATTTTTGTTTTACGGTGTGTTGCTGTCTGACCAGGGTCAGATATTGTAGTCTGGAAGTTGACGTACAGAGTGGTGCAAAAGTAAGGATACACTTGCCATCTCTTAAAATAATAATTTTGTTTTGTTTTGTTTTTTTTCCCCACACAAACATTTTTCAACTATTTCATACAAAAGAGTTTTTATGTGTTTACCTGTGAAGATAATTGTAAAGGTGGACAAGTAAAGAAATTAAATTAAAAACAAAATTGTAAGGAAAAACATATGAGTTTTCATTTTGTGTCATGGCGTTTGCATCTGCTCTGTATTTGCCTTGAAACTACAGTGAAACCTCGATGCATCGTTTTCGGCGGGGGTGGGAAATAAAAACGATGAATGCGGGAAAACGATAGATGCGGGAAAGCATTAAAAATTTTAAAAAAAACAATGTTTCTCTTTCAAAGTTACTTCTTTTTACCAAAAAAGTCTTTAATGGACAACTGGTTTGTCGAAACTTTACGTTTTAGACCAAACAGAGCACTTTCCACGTTCAAAATGTTTTCCTCGTCACATTCACTAATATTATGCGCATAAAAGAACGACTTCACTTTCGCCAATGCAGCGTGTGCTTCGGCAAAACTCGGCAAAGCTTCGGGCTTGCATTCGTCGTCTTCTTCTTCTTCCTCACCACTCCAACCCCCTTTGCGGACAATAACAGGAAGAATGGAAATACTATTACTGCCGAACTCAACGAAACGTAGCTGTAGAAGACACGATATGAACCAGAAGAATGAAAAAGTTTCGCTCGCCTTTCCTTTGTACTTATAATAAAAGCATTTGTGAAGAAATTCACACTGCACATGCCATCTGGCATCGCTGGAACGAAATATGAGTGCACCCTAATTAAAATCGTAAAATTTCTGACAATGAGCACCGCCATTCACTCCAACTATCACCCCTGCACCGCTGACCCTCATTCCAAAAGAATGTGCTGGTTGGGCGACATAACAGGTTACCGCTGTGTATTCCAAAAACATTGTGCGTCTTTCGGTATTAATTTATCTCTAAACCCAGCATTTTAAATTCTCAGGAACGATCATTGCGGGAAAATTGTGGGCCGGGACTACGATTTTTGAACGATCGATGCGATAAAACGATAGTTCGAGGAACGATAGAAGCGGGAAAATGTAACATTATTTTATATGGGATGTATTCGGGACCGAACAAAACGGACGATGCATCCGGGAAAACGATAGTTCCGGGAACGATGGATAGAGGTTTCACTGTAATTATCACCTTGTAAGATCTATGTATTTGAACAGCTGGGAAGTCATTATGATGATCGAAGTCTTGTGTGCTGTTTTGTAACAAGTTCAATTGCAAGGTGATTTTGGAGTGTGTAGTGCGTTGACATTCATTGAATTTTATTATTATCATTGCAATAGCGTCTCGGTTATAAGTGAATATTATATGCAGTGTAATTGTAGAGTTTAAAATTGATTTATATTTTCTTTCTCCAGTGTCCTGGTATGGAGGGAGTTGTAAATGAAGACCTCCCAAACAGTTGGGAGTGTCCAAAATGCTGCAAAGAGGGGAAGAATGTCGAATACAGAGTGAGTGGTTTAGTGTTTATTATATACTGCCTTTTGTACCTGATGGGGGATTACAAGAGGTTGATGCTGCTGCCATCAGCTGTTATAAACTTTTTTTATTGTTTCTGTACATTTATAGTGAATAATGGTATAAAAATGTTTTGAATTAGAGTAGATGTTTTCATGTGCATGTGTTCATATTGGTAACAGTTTATCTTTGGAACTCGTTATGTATCTCACACAGATCTCCAATTTTTCCTGTTTATTTGAATTTTTTCATAGCCTCGTCATTTTAGAGCAAGGCAAAAGTCGTCAGATATCCGTCGGATGTCTGTGAGCAGCGATACCAATTCTGCCTTGCTTGATGCAATTAAAGTTGAAGGAATGAAAGTGGAAATGGATCCAGTGGCAGCTATTAACACTGCTTCGAGTTGCGATGATTTTGGTCGACCTCTCACCCCGCGTGACACCTCCTCTTCCGTTAGTTCGACTGGAGCCGATTCTCTTCCTGCAAAGAGGCCAAAGCTGGAGCCAGATGAAACTTCTAATGAGGTCAGTAGTACAGTAATTTTAATTACATGTTGTATGTCTAGGTTATATAATTCTATGTACTTCCTGTGGAATGATAAGATTTCATCTATGAATTTTATGTTGTTAGGGCACGCGATGTAATGGAAAAATGTGATATGTCGACTTTGGTCTATTGTCGGGGGCTTCCATGTGTAATGATGTTCTGGGCTTTTTGCTGTGTGGGCTGGTTGGTGCCAACCAGTACTATTGTCTGAAATGTTGGCATCTGTTGACCAGTCCACATGAAGCCAACCCCCAGAAGAATATCATCATTATTGTCACCATCATGAAAACCTCAAAATTCCCCTATGTAAATATTCCTCTGTTAGAAATTTCTGAAGTAGGACAGAAATACCATTTGTTCTTGTAGGCTGGCAATTTCCGACTATGTCTGAATGTGTTTAATGCTTCTGGAGACAAAAAAATAAGTATTGAATTGTTGATATAAAATATAACAATCCCATGTATGATGACATTTCTCCAATTTAGTTTGTTTGCTTTTATTTGGATCTTACGTGCAATCTCAATTTAAAGTTTCTATAGAAGTGTTTGGGATTTTGATTGTAAACTAATGGAACCTTGAATAAAAGTTTAAAGACTGAAATAATGGACTCAGGCCAATGAAATAGAACACCCAACTAAAATCCTTGAAATCAAGAAACTTTAAAATGCAATTCCTCTGTAATTTTTCAATCAGAAAGTTGATATGTCATGCAGTGCTTTAATGTGTAATCTTTAAATTACAGACGTGGTTTTTAGCATTGCAGTAACATGATAACAGTGTAAAATTTGAAATTCATAACATATTGTGAGTCATTAATTAGAGACAAGGTTTTTTACCTTTATTTTTATTCAGTAATATATCTTTTTTACACAAATGAGGAGGAATGCGTAAAACAATGCAGTTCTGAGAAAGTGGACGTCTGGCGGTTGTGGCATATCCGTAGAGTATCTTACTATTAATATGAGAATATTTTATAAGTTGTAACCCTTAAATTTTTGTTCCCATTTCAACTGTACTCATGTAGGATTTGAGGTTTTCACGGCGGTGAGTCAGAGGTCCTTGCTGCCTCCTCAGGCCCTGATGATGGAGGCAGCAAGGACCTCTGAAACATCATTAAACTTCTACCAGTCTACATGGCGCAACAACCCAGAAGACTGCAACCTTCAACTGTACTCAGTTTATCCAGTTTCGTATGTATCTGCGTTTTGAGGTACACAATAGAACAACATCCACCAGACATGAATCTGTTTCAAGTCTTTGCTACAACTTTACAGGGAGAATGAATGGTGTTTGAAATACATATTCTCTTGATATCGAATATGCAAGTTTCTAATTACGCTGTCATTGCTGGTTGATGTGTACTATTTCAGTAGTTCTCATCTAAATTTGAAGTACAGTTTCTGGAATTAGTACTGACATTGAACATTTATGAAGTTCATTCACTAATAAAGTTTAATGTAGCTGTCACTTCACAGCTCCTGGCAGGAACTGCTATAATATAGGTAAGTTGATTTTTATTACTTTTTTTATGGAGCAGTGCTGGATTTGTGTCAGGAAAATTTTGTAGTGCTTGGCAGTGAGTGCAGTTCCATTTAGGAGCCAGGAAATGGCAGTTGAATTCAACTTTATCCACGAATGCTCTGTATGTAATTGATGTTACTACTTGCTGCCTCCATCATACCCAGGTGATGGGGGCAGCAAGGTCCTCTGAAATGTCTGTAAACTTCTACTGGACTACGTGGCACTACAGCTCAGAAGACAGCCATTTATGTATGTTCACTTTCCTGCAAGCCTGCATGGTGCACTGACAGAAAAGTTGAGCACTGATGTGTATTTTGAAGCTTTTTATTGCACTTTTATTCACTGGGCAGACTTCCACATCTTAAAAAAATGTATGCCAGCTTTTAGTGTGAGCCATGTCAAATATTCGGTATTAATATTTCAATATGTTTGCAAAATAAATTTGCTCTTGAATAGAAAGGTTGGGCTACAGGTAGTTCAGTCAATATACTGACTGACAATGGACTGGATGACCGGAGTTCGATCCCCGACGGGCAGAGAATTTTTCCTCTGGCCTCTGTGTCCAGACCAGCTCTGGGGCCCACCCAACCTCCTATATATATACAATGGGTACCAGGGTCCTTTCTCTGGGGTGTAATACTGACCATTCACCCCAATCTAGTGTCCAGGTAAAGAATGAGTAGGAGCTTTAAACACACACACACACCCCAAGTGCCTTCATGGCATATAGTGGGACAGCTTTACTTTTACAGGTGCAGTCTTGATTAATTTACAACTGTCTGTCATGTGTTGAGGTCTGAAGGACTAACAGGTTCAAGAATTTTGTATTTTTGACGGCTTGTGTTTCCATAAAGGCTTCTAAATAGTGTATTGTAAGTAATGTTAAGTTATGGCCTTACGCATCTGAGACAATTTAAGCAATGATATAGCATTTATCAAGGCCATCTGCACTTCATATAAGCAAGTGGTGATGATGATGTCTTGGAATTATTGAGTCCTACAGGAATGTCTTACAAGGAGGGATTAGATTTAGTTATATTAGTTTTTTTGTAAGCATACCTTTCCATCACTGGACTTCCTTTCGATTTCTGTCTATGTGTAGGTCTGTGGCATGCATTACATAACACTTTGCTTGGTAGCAGTATGTTTATGGTAACATGCTTGTGGGTGCTTGCTTCAGTTCTAGCTCTGGCTGTTTTGTTTGGTTCGCTTGGCTGCACCCTGTTGGATTCAAGGTATGTCAGTTTATTTCAGTACCCGAAATTTCTTTAGTCTGTCCAGGTCATTACAAATACTGTATTGCATTTTTTGTTTTCAGAAGTTGGAAGTGCCAAAACTAATTTATTCATTTAGAGCGTAAGAATAAAGTTATGTGTCCCTCTCTGGTGCATGGGTTGTGAAATTGACTTAACAGCATAATGTTAATTCATAGATCTTAATTGATGGTTTTATCATAGCCACATGATTTGAGCAGAGAAGTACAAATTTTATGCATAGTATATACAGTGTAGAATAAATAATGATACTATTAATAATTTTTAACATCATAGAATGAACTTCGAATGTTTTGAACTGAATTATGGTGGTGAGTAATTTCAAGAAAACATCACCCATCTTTTTAAAACTACATTTCACTTTGTTTCACTAATTCCGTAGAGTAAAGTCCTCCTCGGGAAGTTAATAGTATACTCAGCTAGTCAGACTTGCATCTTTTATGGAACCTGCCACCTGGTCCTATCCTGACCCATATCAATTAAATCCACATTCTCCATATCCTATTTCTCTAAGATCCATTTTAATGTCATCTTCCCATCAATGCCTAGGTCTTCCAAGAGGTAACTTTCCTCCAGGTGTTTCAACCAAAATTCTGTATGCATTTTCATCTACCCTGCATGTTCAACCCATCATACCTTGTCACCATCTTTATGCTACATGTTTATTGTTTAATGGTGGAGTTAATTGAATGTGTGACAATTTATAGGTGTTCCATTTAAAGTGCATCCTTGATTACAACAGCATTTTGAAGCTTTGATGACATCAATATAATGAGATGAGTGGTTTGTTACAAAGTTAGGAACAACTTACAGAACAGCTTTACAGCAGAGTATGCAACCTTCTTGGAGAGACTTACTTGTTTGTCCCTGCACTTGGCATGAACATGCAAAATAGGGTGACCTTAACCCAAGTGTTATGGGGGAGGCTGGGAGTCTATTAACATGGGTGCACCTGCTTCTAATTTATTAATTTTTGTACCATAGTATGGGATTGGTATTGAGTTACATTTCAAATGATTGTGCTTCATAATGTGAAAAATGTAATACTCTTTTAAAGCAGTTGAAGTTATTACAGTCTATTTGTTCCAGCATCAGTCGTCAAATTGGAACGAACGAAT
The DNA here is from genome assembly GCF_000696155.1 of Zootermopsis nevadensis. The sequence continues at coordinate 308,652 of NW_019059775.1, read as the reverse complement.
GTTATCTCCAAGTGAAGCCAATGTCTCACCTCCTGGTAGTATAGCATTGAAACGCAGTCAGAGTGCAGAGGACTTACCTTCAAGTGGTGCAAGCCCTGGTAATATGAACAACGGTGGAACTGGTGGTCCCGCTGAACCAAGGAAGTTGGCGTTACGTACTCAGCTAGCCCATCAGCTATCTGGTAACTCTAGCAAAGTTCTGAAGAGACCTAGTTATGTTGTACGACCAGCACCTGGTCCACCCAGAGGAATAATGGGTGCAACTACAACTGGATGTGCAAATCTTGCTTTAGAAAAGGCTTGTATGTTGCCTGTGTTTCGGTATCTGAGTCCTGCTGATCTTGCCCGTTGTGCTGGGGTTTGCAGGACGTGGGCTGCATTTTCTGTTGACCCGAGTTTGTGGCGTCGTATGGAGCTGTCACACAAACATATTCTGACTGCACAGCATTTAGCTGGAATAACCAGGCGCCAACCCGAACAGTTAGTTTTAGATTGGAGTGTTGTAGCGAAACGACAGCTCGCTTGGTTAGTGGTCCGACTTCCGCAACTCAGAGAACTTTCTCTCCAGGGGTGTGTCTGGGCCGGAGTCAGTGCATTACGTACCTGTGTTTGTCCACCTTTAGCTTCTTTGGACTTGAGTTTTGTATCTGGACTCAATGACGCATCTCTGAGAGACATTCTAAGTCCGCCACCAGATTCTAGGCCAGGTCTTGTGGATACGAAATCGCGACTTAGAAATTTACGTACACTGAGATTGGCAGGCTGTGATTTAACTGATGTTGCCCTGCGTTATGTGACACAGCACCTCCCCCGTTTGGCCGAGTTGGATGTATCAGATTGTCAGAGGATCTCTGATGCTGGAGTAGCTCAATTAGCAACACCACCTGCAGCAACCATAAACTTGCTCCATAGTCTGAATCTTACCAATTGTCGACTTATCACAGATGCGAGCTTAGAACACCTTGCAAGGTGTGATGCTTTGGTAAGGGTTGACTTACGGAATACCCCACATGTCACTGCAGCAGCTATTGCTAAATTCGCAGTTAGAAGTAGACATGGATTGAAGGTTATGGATGGAAAGCTTATAGCCAAGCGGCCAACCTCTGCTTGAGACTTATGATATATAAATGTACATGCAGGACTTGAAACTATGGCACATTTGTGGCAACAGTAGGATGTTTTATATTTTCCTAGTGACAGTTCTCACCATCTTTGATTCAGATGCAGGTAATGGGATTGTGACCCATGTCTTTATAAAGAATTGACCATCTGTTCATCCCTCCTAACTTAAATCAGTTGTTTGATGCAGTTACTAACTGCAATGTTAGCATAGCATATTTGAGGGTTTCTTAAATGACTTTCAAAATGATTTAACCACTGATAAGAGTATTAGCTACTGAGCTGTTTGTTAGAGATTGATTCATTAGTGAAATGTTTAAGAAGAATAATTTTCGCGTAAGAATTAATTGATAAAGATCACTTGACTCAAGGAACAATGATTTATGTGTGTTGGTACAGGGCTTGAAGTTTAAATGCTATGGAAGTTCTGTGTAAACGTCACATTGACAGCTGAAGATACCGATATGGAATATTGTGTCATCCTCAACATAATCAAGTTTTATTGCTTACAAGGAGCAAATGAGGAATTCATCAGATGAAGACTTGAACCTTTTAGTATATTGAAGATGTGTGTTTTGTGAGTATGGAACAGTATGGTTTTAACAGATATATCATAGACATATTGAGGACTTTCAGCTATATATATGATGGCTTGATGGTTACAGCAGAGTTTTCAATGATGTTTATGTGGGGATTGGCAGGGTAGTTTCTGTACATCTGGAAAAGGAGATTGAGTTGTGGATGAATTTATTGAATAAATCTTGTTGGTTGTATTAAATGAGTTTGCAGTTGCCTTGGAAACCAGCTAGATGGTTCCTATCATCAGTCAAACACGGGATGCGTTCACATTTAATGCTTCCTCTGTTTCAATAACAGTAAATTCCCTGATTTTTCTCTGCAATATCCAGCCAGCCATCTTAAGGTTGCAGCAAGTTTATGTGATTTGGAATCGTAAGAAGTTTTCAGTTGTCAGATGTGCTTTTGCATTACGTAACTTCATGACCAATCTAAGATTGTGGTAAAAAGTACAAAAGAGGACCAGTGTGGGAGAAGGAGGGAATCTGTGTGCAATGTGATGTTCCTTTTATGCAAAATGTGATGAGAAACAGAGTGTGTAATAGATTAAATAAAAGATGAATTATGATTGCATTATTTGAAGAATACAACTTGGATAAAAGATTGATCGTTAAAAACCAGTACATTTTTGTAGATATATTTGATAAAATTTACCGACATCACAATATTTCTTGAAACAAAAAGTTTCACAAAACCTATATAGTACAGTACACTTTACAATACTGTAAATGTAAAAGTGTAGCTTTAGTATTAATATTGTAGGAAGCTAGCAAATATGATATTAAATGTATGATGAATAAATATTTAATTACAATATAACTCTTATATATTACATGGTATGTGATGTTCTAGGTTATGATGCCATATAGTCTTGTAGGTGGTTACCAAGATTTTGGAGGAATCTTCTGCCTCCATCATGATGGTTCCTCTGAAACATTGGTAACTACCTACAAGACATTGTGTCATCATAACTCAGATTTTCGCTCATGAAAGTCCCAGGTTTTGCATGATTTTCTTGCAACTGTTGTAACTTCATGGGAATGGCAATTTCTGGGACATTTCACATCCATTTGTATTATTTTCTGACTTTTGTCTTCAATGAAATTATTTTTCAGTGAACTTGAGTGGATCTCAGTATTGTCTGCAGATGAAAGGTTGATGAAAACATGGCACCTGTAAATATTGTTTTAAACCAAACTTGATTTATAAAACTATGAGTATCCATACCAGTTTTACTTCTGTTCTCTCCCCCTCTCTTTTTATTTTTTTCTTTCTGTCACATTTCATTCCTCACTTCTTGTTATCTTCTACATTTGCTATCATTTATTTACTCTTCACAAGTAAGTTAAGTTGGAATGGTGACAAAATAATTAAAATAATGGGTACACCATAAGAACAACTTTAGTAATACTCCTGATGAAATTTTATATTAAGGTGGGCCATACACAAAGGAAACCAGTTGTGTGTTTAACAGGTTGAATGTAATAATTTTCTTGGTGATTAGCACGCAAGGGAAACTCATTCGATTCAATCACCATCATATCATCAGACAAGGGTAGTGTTCTTGTGATGATGGTCATATCAGCATATTGGGTACATCACATTAGTACTGTGATTTTACTGCACAGTGCGGTCATATTAAAAGAAGTAGATGAATGATTTTGGTGTTTCTACTGCAGGATGAATCTGTCTGCTTTCAGGATGTGTCTAGTGCTAGAGTTTATGAAAGGGAACACAAATTGGAGACCATCTATGGGTCAGAAGAGGCTTCAGATTATATGGAACACCTCTTTTCACCCATTATTTGTTGAAAAAATCTGGATGTCGCTGTACTGCACATATCAGCGTTCCGTGTTACATTTGTGTGATGGTCAATTCCAATTTAGAGCAATAGAATTTTTAATATTAAACTACAGTTTACAATTTTATGAAACTGATTTCATTAAGCTGGTTTCTTCTGTATTTGACTCGCCTAAGAGCTATCATAAAAGTATAAACAACCTGTTACCTGAACTGCATCCAGTGAAAACATTACTTATAGGTCAAAATAAACTTGTTATATCATATTAAATTTAAAAAGGAAAATTAAAGAAGTGGTTGTTTATAAAAATAATCCTTTGTTCTTACTGTGTAATGCAAAGGTTTTTAAAACTTGTTATGGCCACATTTGTACAAGTAACAAGCTCATAGGGTCACTAGAGACTGGTTGCATTGTTCAGACTAGTCTCATGATCATCTTACCAGATGTGTTAAATACAGTTTTTTGTATGGAAGATTTGAACCATTTTTTTAATCAGCATAACTAACCTGTAAAGAACTTGATTAGATTTTATATACCTGGAACACAATTTTACTATTAAGTAGTATGAGCGATATGTCTTGGCTGTACTGAAGCACACCAGCATTTGCTTGTATTGTTTGAAAGGTAAGTTAAACTAATATGTGTTGCAAGTTATTAACGTGTATTTAAAATGTTGACATTTTGTCTTTTTTGCCCTTCATAATTGCTGCAATTAAGTAAAATATATGGGAAGGACCTATTTTCATTATGTCGCATTTGTCCATCCAAAACAACCTAACTGTTTTGATTAAACAGCATGGCAAGTGTGCTAAATACTGTTCATCCATTTTTGTGCCTTTGCAGTGCTAGTTTACTTGAGGTATTTCTTGAGTCTCTTGATGGAATTGCTTTAAAATGTATTCCTTTATTTGTTTAAAACAGGTTCCAGATATTTTAACAACAGTATTTAGTTTTACATATTTATATTTGTAAGAACATGTGTATATTTGACGCACCAGACTTGGAAATAGACCAGCTGTTATTATCTGGAGTGCTACTGATGAAGTATACATTAGTTCAAACATAAAGGTTCACTTCATGTACAGCAATGACATTTGACCGTGAATATTATATTACATGGGTACATGAGTGTTCCCCAGTGGTCAGACAGATGGAACATGTAAATGAGGAAGACTCTTTCATTTCTAGGAAGGCATCTTTTTAGGTGCTTGGAAATGAACATGCAAATAGGGATATAGTATCTGAAATGCAGTAAAACAACTGTATTGTGTGTAATTCTTATTTATTATTATATACAGAATTTAATAGGAACAGAGTATAAAGATTAATATTAAAATTTAGATTTTTACTAATTAATATTTCAGGTTGATGATTTTCATAAATCTCAAAATAATACATTCTTGGTTTTCATAATATTGATATCTTTGTGTTTCTGGTTATACTGGAAAGACGTTTGCATTGATTTGATCAGTAAATGATTCAATTGGTACCAACAAAGTATAGCCTTGTTAGTATTGAAACTACATGTATTAAATCTCACTGTGCATTGTACCAGAGATTTTGTTCTATCATGTGTCAAGCATTGCAGGAATTCCTTTATTAGAATTGGCCTTAGTATGTCAATTTGAAAATGGGATAAATATTGGTTGAACTTTTGCTGTGCTAAGGAGCATCTTTTTTGCTTATGAAGGGTTCTGATTATGGTGTAACACGATCAGGATTGTTGGGTTTTTGGACCTCATCCATCGTGATGCTATAAAACAACGTTTCGAGAACTGGATCGTCCTTCAGGTGTAGTGAAGAGGGCCCCCTAGTATTTGGGGTCAGTCCCAATAACTGGACAACCAATATCTCCCACTTACTTCCCACTCACCTGTCGTTCTGACCTGGGTTGTTTAGTGATTGGGAGCAGCTCATTCTAAGGGACAGAACAGAGTAAGTGTCCCGTTCTCTACACTTGATGATGGGAACAGATCCAGTTATCGAAACGTGTCCGATGTGGCAATTCCTGAATTTACAGTGAATATTGTGTTTATTTATAATAGAGACGAGTCGTGTCTTCTTTGCGGCTGATAACTTCTTTGTCATATTAAGCATCCCGTTACACCAAGCCTAGCACAAACAAATTTATATAAAGATTTCGATATGATTAAACCAACATCTACGGACTCAAATTTCGATTAAATTCAAGTCGTCGTAACTACGTTTCGTAGTTCCGAAAAATATCGTTGGTGTTGGATGGTGGCGTGGTCGTTCTAGATCATCTGTGTTCGTGGGTGTTACCAGTGTCATGGCGGTTGGATGCTAGTAAGTTAAGCTCCCCGTTAAGATTAGTGTAATGTACATATAGTGCCCCTTACTAAAAAAAGTAGTTGAAAGTTGTCTAACTACTTGTCAGGAGGATCAAACAGAACATTCTGAAGAAGGTTTGCAAGGTATGTGGGCATTGTAATTGTAAAAGGAGGTGCTTTTTTTTGTAGGAAATATTTTATTTCACGAGATTTGTCACTTGAAAAGTGCGAGGTGAAATTGGTCGTTAGCAGGCAGGGTTTGATGCGTTGTTAATTGAAATTCAGTTTAGTAAGTTTTGAATCGTAGTTACACTTTCAAACTCGGTATAGGCATAAAGGTTACTTCAAATAAGAAACATCAAGTGTTAATTTAGTTCTTTTGACCAGCTGTTTCCCTTGGTTGCACTGGTTAGCCAGACGTAGAAGTCCTTGTTTATATGTGCCTTTGGAGGTAAGTAGGCTCCATAGTCAATTTCTGGCTTGTCTGTGATTTTCCATGCTGCTTTATTACAGTCATCTGCATTTTGGTAATTGGTCTTGACAGGGGGGCCATAATGAGCATACTGGGGCATGTCATTACTATTATGTGTTACATTAAAATATCCATTTGCATAACCCTTGTTAGGAGGGCTATAATTGGTGTAGGAAATGTTGGTGTACCTGTTGGCATAGTCATTGTATGTGGGAGGCCCATAACTGTTGTAGTCTATGGGATAACCTGTATAAGAACCTGTGCCATAGCTGTAACCAGTGTCAATGTAACCATTGTTGATGTTTTCTTCAGGAAGCAGCAAAGATCGTACTTCTATTACAAATCCTGGTTCATTTAGTTGGCTGTCCGAGTTGAACGTTAGAACAGCTACGTTGTTTTTGGTCAGGATTTCAGGACCAGGTTGAGAAAGATTGCAGAATCTGTAATTGAACAATTTTAAATATGATAAAAGTACAAATACACAGTATTCCTATTCTGGGATAAAAGTTTGTTATAAATATAATGCATAATTTTTATGTTGTTATCTGCCTTAGGTATGATCACTTCTGAGCTCAAATGTACTGCATTGATAATGGTGTGAAATAACCTAGTTACAGTTGTAAAAAGGTTTTGAAAATGCATTTGATAGCTTCTTGCTTTATAAAAAAACAGACTCTAATGTTTTTGAGATTTCTTCATTTGATGCCATATTGTAATTTAATAATATTATAAACTGAGTTGGTATTTACCCTTGTCTTTTTTTGTTAGTCTCTTGTACTATTTGACATTTTTGATTAACTGACTGTCCTTTGGGCCCGTTTAGGTTGGATAATATTTAGGACTGTCCTGTATGTGTTTTGTAATAGTTATAAAATTGTATTCTCCCTTTTATAGTTTACATTCCTTGTTTTGTAAAGATGCACAAGTTTGCATGGTCTTGTGTTCCCTTGTCTGTTACTGCCAATAACTTTCATGAATCTTAGTATGAACATAATTCCATTAGAATCCATTATATCTGTAACTTTTTAATACCTTGCCATCATTTATACCAGCAGAGCAGATATAAGAACCTCTGAGGTAAGAAAAATATTAGCAAAACTCAATGCAGGGTCCAGAAATGATGTGATATAAATGATATTGAAGGGTGTGTTAATTTTTTCAGCTCATTCAATCTTATTCATATCCTTGTATTCTTATTTTCCTAAGATCCATGTTAATATTATCCTCCATTCTCCTTGGCTTACAAGTGGCTGTTTTCCACTCTTACACACCAAAATTCTTCATGCATTTTTCTGTCATCCCCCATCCAAACTGCGTATTTAGCTTGTTATAACCTCCTTGACACTCCGATCCTAATAATTGAAGACTGTTGTACAAAAAGTGGGTAAGTGACATTTACAAGTAGATGAAACTACTTGTAGTGTTTATTTTCACAACCTTACAGATGAATCTGTCTCCTACACCATAATATTAGGTTATTTGTGCTGTTTTCATAATCTAAATGACCAAAAACATGATTTGGCATTTTGGAGCTTTTTTGCATCAGTCTTCCCTTGTAGGTGACCTGTATAAATTACAAGG
>NW_019059775.1:288360-300195 GCF_000696155.1 Zootermopsis nevadensis | reverse complement strand
GACACATCTATTCTAGACTGAAATATATTTTTTCTTTGAGCCGATATGTACATAATGTAAAATGTTTATGCTTACTTATCCTTAAATGATAGTTTTCCAGCAGATAGCGTGTACACTTGAACAGAATCTATTTCACAGTCAAACAGTCCAGGCTGAAGGTCCGCCTCAGTCACTTGCAATAAAAGTTGTTTTCCTCGTTGTCCAAAGATTGTTATCACACAGTGTAAACTGGCAGCATTGTGGTTACTCACCACAAAATGGTACTGTGATGTGCTTTCTGATGTTACGTGAACTGTCTGAGAACAACTTAAGTTATCGCCTTCCATTGTATTTGTTGTTGTTGTTGCTTCAGTTGTGGTTGTTGCTAATGTTTGTGCGAGTGTTGTAGTTATATTTGTTGGTGATATTGGTACAGACTGACGCAGAAGTTGCGAACGATGATTGGAACGCTGTTGAGTATTGCCACCGAGTGAAACTCTAATAACATTTGGATGTACGTTACGATGTATGTCAGTATCTGCAATTATTCCAAAAACTTGTAATGTTAGTATGTATGATGTTAGAGTAAACAGTTTCATGTTGAAGTTGCTGTTACTTCTTCAATCAGTTGTTATGCTTTGTTGAGCCTCTCACTGTATGGTATTGTGATGGTGTTATGTATTGACTGGCGTATTCAAGTGATGAGGTACCAGCATAACTTCAGATTCATTTAAGAGGGAAAGTACTGAATTGCATCATGACCTGCATAATTATATTTCATAGTCTATCCGTATTAACACGTAACTCTGTTACCTGATACTGTAAGTTTCTTTGTGTGATTGATAGAGTTATTAGCTTTAAGATAATCTTAGCTAATTTACAGTCTGTGACAGAACAATAGCAAACATCTGAGTTCCCATCTGTTTTCTACCAACTTTGTTACATTTTAGTAACACTAGAGCAGAGCCTTGAGTGGGTTGGTCAAGTTTGTAAAACACAACCAACCTTGTGTAAGAAACTAAACTAACCCCTCCGAATGGAGGGTTAAAAAAACTTGACCATCCACCCCTTTAGGGGGGGGGGGTTGGTCAAGCATTTCTTAAGTAACACACTAAACTAACTCCCCCTTCGGGGGGGTTAGTTTAGTGTCTCATTCCAGTGTTTTAACCCTTGAGTAAGAAACTAAACTAACCCCCCGAATGGGGGGTTAAAACACTTGACCAACCCCCCTTTGGGGTTGGGGGGTTGGTTGCGTTTTAACCCTTGAATGAGCAGTATGACTTGTGGAACACAACAATGCCGAGTATAAGATTACATTGTTGATGACGTCATTTTTTGATGACAAATTGGTTGACGACAACGAAATCACAAATTTTTTATAGTAGATAGACTTTGCAGGTTTCTTGATAGTTGTATGAACTGAATATTAATGAAATGATGAAAATTGATTTCTTAGTGTTATTCTGATAAACTACCTTAAATCGTAAGTTGAGTTGGCGGGTAAGTTGTGTCTATCAGTTGTAATGTATTTTATCTGTTTCTTCCTCAGAGTGAGGGGCCAAGTTTCATATGTATACAAAATCTTGTCTACTATAAAAGGTTGTGATAGAACATTGCAGCTGAGTATTGAGCACTCGTTATTCATGTTTGGGAGTTCACAGTTTCAAGTCTCAGTCTGATAACCAGACTCCATTGAACTCCATTTTGATACGTGCAGACAGGTGGGCAGACAGACGTAACCTCCCTGATATGCATATATTTTATTGACTTTGTACATATAGTTCATAAAAAGGAGTACTTTTCCCATATTTTTCCTTATGTCTCATTAATTCTTTAGCAGTGAGTGATTAAAACATTGTATAATTCCTGGTGGTGTTCTTTCCACTTTCTCTCGGTAAATGATTTATTGTTTATGTAAGCTTCTACACATTTGTGACATCATAGGATTTCTCTTCTATGTCATACTTCCTGATTTTAGCCTAATTTTCTATGTTTATAACTTGTCACATTTCAACAAATGAGACTTTTAGTGATTTTCAGCATACTTTCAGTGGATATTAATTTACTGATCTGGAGTTATCAGTGTGTGATTACTACAAAAATAAGTGAAACATTTATTTTCCCATAGTTTTACTGTAGGATAAATTGAAAGAACTCAATGACATGGGAATTTACTTACTCACTTTGTGGTGCAGGATATTATTTGAAAAGTAGATTTTGTACTTGGCTTGTCACAGAATAGACCAATTTATTTATGGAACTAGAAAGTTCAACACCATGTTCATAAAAGCCAGTCGCCGGACTCTGTCATGAGCTAGCTGCATCCAGTTTGCTCCATCAATTCCTATCTCCCTGATTCAACTTAATGTTATCCTCACAACTACGTCTTCCTAGGTCTTCCCAGCAGTCCCTCCCTTCAGACCTCCGAACCAATATCTTGTAAACACCCCTCCCCTCCCCGATGCGTGCCACATGTCCCACCCACCTCATCCTTATCGATTTAATCACCGTAACAATATCAGGTGAGGAGTACAGGCCATGAAGCTCATCATTATGCAATTGTCTCTGTGATCCGTCTCCCTTCCTTTTAGGTCCAGATATCTTCCTCAACACTCTGTTCTCAAAGACCCTTAATCTGTGTTCCTCCCTCAAAGTGAGAGACCAAGTTTCACACCCATACAGCACAATAGGCAAAATTACACTTTTGTATATTTTAATGTTTAGTTTTTTAATATGAGATGGGAGAACAAAAGATTTTGAACTGAATGATGGCAGGCATTCCCTGACTTTAATCTGTTCTTGATTTCATCATGAATGCCATTCTGACCTGTTAATTCCATCCCCAAGTACCTGAATTTTGTCACATCTTTAAACAATTCATTAGCTATCCTTATATTCTGCTTCTGTCCTGATTTCTGATTCTGAGACATGATCATAAAATTTGTCTTTTCTGCATTTATTTCTAAACCAACATCCCTACTCGCTCATAAGAGTGTTTCTGTGTTTGCTTTTGTAGTAATTATATTGTCGCCCAGCATAGACCAAAAGCTGATGTGTCCCATTCAATTACAAACTGCCCTGATTTTCTTAGACTTTCCTGATGACATATTCTAAGGAAAAATTGAAAAGCAATGGTGATAGAGGCCATTCTGAATAGGAAATGTTTACCTACATGAATTTTGCTAGAAGTTTCACTTAAACACATTTTAATTAACCTAACTAGTTTCTTAGGTACACCATATCCAAGCAAAATATTGTAAAGAACTTTGCTTTTAACTGAGTCATGGGCTTTCTTGAAGTTTATAAATAGTTGATGTACTGTCCCATTGTACTCCTACTTTTTCTCTAGAATCTGGCTAATGTAGAAACTTTGATCAATTGTAGATCTATTACAATGGAACCCACAATGGTGATCCTCTGTAATTTCATTGGCATATGGGGTCAACATTCCAGAAGAATGTTAGTTAAAATTTTGCAGGTACCACCTTATCTTCTTAAAAAGTAAAGCCGTCTTGCTACACGCCATGTAGGTTGTTTGGGGGGAGTGGAAGTATAGCTTATACTCATTCTTAACCTTGGCACTAGATAGGGGTGAGTGGTTAGCGTTATGCCCCGGCCACGCTTTACCACCATAGTCACTATACTGACTGAGCTATCCATCTTATATAATCTACAAATAAATAGGTATTATTAGTGAAAGCAGTAAATAATTAAATATTTTATTGTAATTTATATATAAATACACAATTGTTTACAAGTAAGAATCTGGGAAGTTTTGAAGGAAGTTTAGTGTTATGTAGATACATTGTACATTTATGTAATGTTATTGCTAATTCATGCCTTACTGTCTGAGAAATTTTAGTAATAGTACTTGGCTTTATACAACTGTTTGCTGCCTCGCCATCCCTAAGTGCCACTTCTGCCAATCTTGTACATCATCTGGTTCCATTCCTCTACTGGTCATGGCTTGCAGAATTCCTTCTGTCTACAACTTCCTTTGTTGGTCATTCATCAGCTTATTTTGAGTGAAACACATTTTACAACATGGGTCAGAATTTTAAGTGTTGTGTGCTTATCTGATAGACATATTCCCATTGTCCTTCTGCCCTTGTGCCCCCACCAACTTTTTAAGAGTGATTGCACATGTAGTATGGTGTTATCGACAATCAACTAATTTGTTCTTGAGGGACTGCTTAACAGCAGACTACTACTTGCATTTCATTGGAGGAACTATCTATTCAGGCATCACACTTTTCATATAATTATTAAGTAATGAAGTTAATAGACTACTTCCATTTATTAATTATTCTATTCAGGAAATAATATGTCAGTATAATTTTTAGAAACAAATGGTGTATGAATTGAAACAGAAGTTATGTTTCTTATTAGATGTTTGGTCATGAAGTTTGTTGACATTTTGATTTCATCTTTATATTGAGAAGGTTCATGGTCAACTATTATGTTATCTGTTGTGTGAGGAAGTAGATTTTTGTCTGGATATGCAAATTTATTATTGTTTTGGTGAATGGACTGATTTTGGTTTTCTGGAAGAATGCCCATGAGTTGAATTGATTGATGAGTTGAATTGTTGAGTGCAAGACTGGTTGCTTTATTTTTGGTTTCATGAAATTGGTCATTGTCAATTTGTTGATTAGTACCTTTCTGAGAATTACTCATTTCATTAATTGTAGGGTGAATTAATTTGTTTATGTATTGATTTGATTGGTCTGTCTTTTGGTCGATAACCTGGTTTTGTTCGAACTGCATTAACTTATTCTTAATTTTAATGTCTCTTTCATCATCTTTGTTACTGATATAATTACTTACAGAGTGAATAATTACATCTGTAGGAATTTTGGATTGGTCTTTCTTTTGATGAATGATTTGATTGTTTGCTGTGTGAATCAGGTGACTCATGGGTCTAGTGGACCTCAGATTCTGTGGTTGAGTGGGTTGATTACTTGTGATGTGTTCTGATTGATACCTAGGTTGCCTAATTTGGTAATTCTTCTGTGGCATAATCTGATTATTTTCAGTATGAATCTCGGCCTCAGGTTGATTAGTTTTATCATTTTGTATGCGAGACAATAGATCACTTGCAATATTTGAAACTTTGTTCCTAAGTTGAATAGTTTGTGCTCCCTGCTGAGTAGGTGAAGTACTTGTAGGATGGCTTATGTAAGTTGCTGGTTCATATATTTGAATGTTCTGTTGTTGCGGTAACTGATTGCTTGCACTGTTAACAAATTGAAATTTTTTATTGTTTTCTTGCTTAATGAGGTGTGGACTGGCAGAATGAATTGGTTGAATTGCAGGTAGGCTGGTTTGAGTATTTTGTTGTTGAGACTGTTGATTGCTTTCAGGTTGAATGGATTGTTTTGACAGTTTACTGGGTGGATTATTCTGTTCTTGTTGAACCTGACTTAGAGGTAACAGATTCATCAGTTTTTTTATTCGGCTATTTTGCTGATGAGCTGCTGACTCCGGGTCATTCTTTTGCATATCAAGTTGAAATAATGGATTTAACAGTTGATTATTTTGAATTGTCTGTTGATTGCGTTCCATTTGGATTGGGTTGTTTGGTTTTTCCATCAAGTTCTGATAGTCTGTAAGTAGCCTTAATATATGATCAATTAATTTATTTTGAGGTTCATTCAGTTGGTGGCTAAATTGACTACTCACAGAATTACTAAACCAGTTCATAGGTTGATTTGTGTGGTCATTCTGATGTTCACTTAAGTGATTTACAGCTTGATTCAAGTTATTTCCAGTTAGCTGATTCATAGGATGATTCAGTTGACCATTTTCTTTTTGGTTTTGGGTGAATTTATTTTCTGTCGGATGTAATTGCACATTATGTTGATTTCCCTTGAATTGATTCATAAGTTCATTCAGTTGATTAATCTGTTGATTAAACTGGTTTTCTGTCTGATGGTTCAGAGTTTGATGTAAGAGACTGTTCTGTTGTTGAGAAAATTGATTTTTCATGTGATTATTCAGTGACTGATGTGGTAGGATATTTGGTTGTGCAAATTGGTTTGTTACAAGATGGTTCATAGTTCCATGAGGATTATTTATAGCTTGATTTAGTTCACTGTTGATTTGATTAGTTAATAGATGATGTAATTGACCATTCTGTTGTTGGGTTAATTGATTTTCATTGGGTTGATTAAATAAGCTGTTTTGTGTATGTATTGGTTGATCAGTCATAGGATGAGGTTTGTCTTGATTTAATTGCTGAATAAAACTGTTACCTTGAAGAAGACTTAACTCATTTTCTAGCTGATGAGACTGGCCATTCCTTAGATGATTCGACTGATGGATTTTATGATTCATATTATGACTCTTTTTATTGATCTTATTACCAAAATCATTGTTGATTTTGTGATCATTAGGCCGTGAAAGTTGATTATTTACAAGCTTGCTTACTTGTTTATTGTGGTTATCAAAATCTTCATTGTTCTCCATGTTACTGTAGTCGTCATAATACTCAGCATCTTCAGATTCTGTCTCATTAATTAATCCATTTGTCATATTCGATGACAGGTTATCAGAAAGTGATTCTAGTTTAGGAGGATTTAGTAATTTGGATATTAAGTTTAGTTCATCTTGAGTATGTCCGAGATGGATAACATTTCCTTTTCTTGTTGGCAGGCTTCTTGTTAATTCATTTCTTCCAGTGTTATTTTGTGGGATGACAGTGGCCTGTAGGTCAAAGTGACCGATAGCTATGGTTGATGTAACAACTGCAACATTGGTATCACTTAAGAGCTTTGTTCCTGTCTGAAATGAATTGCAGACTCTGAAACAGTTAAAATTTAGAATTAATTGATTGATTTTTTTAAGGTAGAAGAATGAGTGTGACCTTGAACAAGCTATTTTGTACTTCACTAGAAATATAAGTAAGTCAGTGGTGCTAATAATTTCTTAACCATCAGAAATAAATTGCATTTCAGTTCTTCACAGATACTGTAACAATTATTTGTTCGTAGTTTACTGGTATGAGTCTCTCTACGCTTTGCTGCAAAGGTTTAATATGCAGTCTGAAACTGAATATGTTTATAAGGTTTACTCTACAAGCCCCATCTAGATAAGGACAAACACATTCTCTCACCTTATCCTTACCACTCATATTTAAGTATTCATCATACACAGAAGTGATAGGACATTCATCAGACATTGCAGCCCTGACATTTTGTCCAAGGAGCAAATTTTTTAACTGTATTTTCGAAAATTTGCATTTTGCTGAGATTTTTTCCGCATATTGCCAAAACATTACTTCTGTCTTCAGAGCCACCTACTGACTTGATATAAAGTAAGTAGTTCCACAGACCAGCATCCTTCTTGAGAATCTAATAGTTGCTTGGGGAGTCAAGAAATTCCATGCCTTTGATCGAACTGAAAGGTTCTTTACCATGTATAAAAGGCCTTAGTTCCTATCCTGTGCTAGATTAATCCAGTCTATATCATAAACGGCTGATGTACAGGAGTAAGTTCAGAATCCTATGTCACATTAAAAATTTCTTACTCGACAGTTAATAGTAGTTTTTGATAACTGGTCTGAATGTTTATTTTTTTAATTGGGAAACCATGAAATGAAATAAAAACTCTTGTTACATCTACTTACTCATTGACTTGAACAAGATCACCAGTTACAGTGAAGTTGTAGATGCGTATGGCTCCCATAGAACAGTTTCCAGTGTTGTGTGACGTGCTCACATAACCTGGCCTCTGTATTACAACATTGAAAAGCTGCAATTCCAAACGTGAGTTTGGAGGTCCTTCCAGGGTGAACACACAGTCTAATATTCAGATAACAAAATGGCACATTAATTTAAAATGAATTTGGTATTATTTATAAGAATGTTTAGAAAGTTATGTTTTGTTGACTATATACATTATATGTAGAACTTTGTGAAATGTTTATGGGGCAGTGTTATGCCAAATTTAATTTCTGTTAAACAGTAAAATTCTTCTATACAGGTTGTGACAATTGACACAATTCCATTTTGGCTAAAGAATACATTCTAGCTCACAGCAAATAAAGATACTGTTGAGTATTTCCAACAAACCTGGGTGGTCGGGATATTGCGCTTCGTCTTCATTTCTTGTCACAAACTTGCTAGTGTAGCGGTAAACAGATGACAAGGGAGATGCAGGGTTTGCGAGTTGTATCTTAAACACTGAGTAACATGGCCACAATGGTGTCACAGCATTTTGAGAGCAACAGTAATCTGCTATTGCAACCACAATGATAAACACCAAACCTCTGAAAGGAAGGCACATCAAAAGTGATTAAAATGCCCCATGTTAAAGTTCAGAGAATGTTTGTCTAATCCATCCCTTTAACAGGTATATTTTGCATGGGGGTGAGTCTGCATTAAAATTTGTTGGGAATTTTCAAGTTTGGTTTGTATCACTCCAGCGTAACTTGTACTGTAAGTGAAATGCGCTTAAAGTTATTAGTGTGCTCAAAAGTAATTTATCAAAGAAAAAAGAGGTATGTGACCTATAATATAGAACTTGTTATGTTTTACAAGTTTAAGTTGAAACATTTTTAAGTATGGTGAACATTTAATGTAATACAAGATCAAATAATTTATGATTCTGTGCAGTATGTCTGTTGTGTGATTGGCCTTGAAACAGTAAATTTGTATCTGTAGTAAATGCATATGTATATTGATGATATATTCAAAATTGGGGGGGAAATGGCAAATATGTGTGCTCCATTAGCATATATACCCTTTCAGGTTTTTTCATTATTGCTTCTTTTGTTCTCCATTCGTACTATAACATTCTCTGTATTTTGTTGAATAATTAGTATAACTATCTCTGGCAGTCAAATTAGGATTGAGTAGAAATTTTGCAGAATCAGTGGGCTGGTCTCTCACTACTCATAAATGCACACTTCAAGACCAAGAAACCTCTGAAAAGGAGGCTGTGAAAACCCACAACCGGGTTGTAGAGCCAAGAAACAACAACAATATTAGTACAACATGAATATTTTAGTCTTCATATAATTAAACATGTCATGGGTAAATACTGAAATATTATAAAATGTGTTTACAAAATATTTTGAATTTACTCTTTTACTTTGGGCTGATTTTATAATAAAATAATAAATTATTGAATAATTTTTTTGTAATAAACTTGCATCTGATTTGTTGTGTTATTAATAAGATGTATTCCTAGTTTTATAATATTTTCTTAATAAGAATTGGTTGATATGTTGCAGTTAAAATTAAGTTAAATTATAATTTATGAAGTGAATCATAGGCGTGACTTACTTGGTGAGTAGAGCCATGTTGTTGTGTATTGATCACTGTGGCAACTGAAAATTGGTATCAGAACTGCTTGTTCTCAGTGAAATTTGTTATTGCATAATCTCCATTAGGCAGATTTTAAGCACCAGCATGGTATTACCATGGGGGCTTCCTACTTTCATTGGTATTATCCTGTGTGTGTTACACAACAGTGTTGAATATGACACATTTAAGAAACATTATGTTTCATAATATAAGTAGTAATTTTTAACTTATGGCAATAAAATGTGAGTTTTAAAATATGGTTTAATGTTGTGTTAATTGTTATAAATAATGGTACAGAAATGTGATTTGTTAAAACTGTTAGACTTAGAAAATTTTGTGTCCTTGCAATTCTCTTGACTGTAACAATTTTGTGCCAAATGATTGGTGCTGGCATCTGTAAGAGCCATGCGATATTTAGAAAAAAATTCATTCTGTATTAATCACATGATTTTAATACATTTTTACATTCGGTAGATTGTGGTCATCTGGGTTATGATACCATGTATACTTATAGGTGGTTACAAACATTTCAGGAGAATGTATTGCCTTTGTCTTTAGGGTAGATGTTCTACTCTCCATGGCACTACAACCATTGTCACGAACTTTTGGATTTTATATAATTACCACTGCCACCTCTATTTGTGTCGCTACTTTATAGACTAAGAAACTTATCTATTTTTTGTATGAAGGAAACACAAAATTGAACACACTGAAATTATTTGGTATTTAATTTTTGTTTCCAGGATTGTGACTAACAATGACAGACTCCAAGTACTTTACAACTACAAAGAAGGGTGAAATATTCGAGCTGAAGTCAGAACTTAACAATGACAAGAAAGAGAAGAAAAGGGAAGCTGTAAAGAAGGCTTGTATCTTTATATCTGCAAACTTATTTTCAAAGAATTAATGTGGATATTCATTTTAGCTAGCGATATAGTAGCCTGTGTTACTGTTTATGGTGGCTGGGCCATAGGTTGTACTCATTTTGGAGTTTGTCAAGAAGAAATGTGCAATACTTTTGGACTTTTAGATGCGTGCAGATTTTAGGCAGTATTTTCCAGGAAAAAGTATCATATACTCCAGAAAATTTGATAATTTTGGACATGTTATTCAAAATCTGTGTGGGAGATGTGTGCTGTTATTTAAGTTTTTGGGCACTCCTTTTCCTAATTTTCAAAACAGGAAGAAATTTATACAGATGCCTGGTTTATTTCTTCAGAAGGAACATTTTTTTGTACAGAATGAAACTTTTTTATGGTGGACCATTTGGGAGAAAGATTGTGGGATAGGTGGACAGATTTTGGCTATTATATAGCGAAAGATAGATTTTAAGTTACTTTGTAAAATTATACAGAATAAATCATCATTAGCTTTGTTTAAATCTGTAAGCCTGTGGACTAGATTAAGTTTGTAGTAGTCTGTTTGTCATTGGTAATGAAATGTGGATTTAAATTCTGTCCAGGTGATTGCGTCCATGACCGTTGGCAAAGATGTGTCAGCTTTATTCCCAGACGTGGTCAATTGTATGCAGACAGACAATTTAGAGTTGAAGAAGCTGGTATACTTGTACCTAATGAATTATGCAAAGAGCCAACCAGACATGGCCATCATGGCGGTAAACACCTTTGTGAAGGTATTAGAAGTCTGATTTTATTTTATTCTTTTGTGCATTCCCATAGAAGCAGAAGAATTTTTTTTGTGGCTTTATTCAACAAAGAAGATTGAGTATGACTGTTTATTGTTCATAATTTTTTCGTATCTGAGAGCTACCAGAAGGGAATCTTATCTCAGGGAATGATTATCTTCTTACAACTTCTTTTCTTCTGTTTTCCTAACCAAATACTGGGACAGTATCTTAAGAAATGGTATGGCAGGTTGAGATTTTAGGTTCTTGTCGTGTAATCCAGTAGAAATTGACGACATTTCGTAGGTGCTTACTGTTACCATCATCAGGGTGATCATCCTGATGAAGAAGGCAGTAAGTACGTCTGAAATGTCAGCCAATTTCTACCAGATGGGATGGTGCATCATACCAGAAGACAGACATCTCCGAGCCATCTTCCTTGTTCCATGTCCATCCCAATTCATTTTTCACAATCCTCCTGTCATTCAGTGTTTAATATCCTGTGCAGTTGATAGTATTATTAAAAATACAAAGAAAGAATTGTTTTTGAGGGAAGGAAAGTAAAGTGTTCTGTGGTTTGTGGGATGAACTTTCAGATGTGTAAAATGTGAAGTTTTCATTGTAACTAAGTACAGTGAAGTTTTTCTTACTGACCTGCCATCTTGTTGTGGGGTGAAAGGCTAACATTCCAGATACAGTATCTGAATCATCAAATTTTTACTCCCTATTAACTTGACTGATCGCTGAATAGGACTTCATTGCGAGCATAATGTTATTAAGATTTCTGTCTTCTGGGTTGTTGCGCTGTGTAGTCTGGTCGATGTTAACCAACGTTTCAGAGGTCATACTGCCTCCGTCATCAGGGCGATGAATATGCCAATAGGGTGTGAGGAGTTGGATTTTATAGGCAGGGAAGTGAAAGGT
>NW_019059775.1:239088-286778 GCF_000696155.1 Zootermopsis nevadensis | reverse complement strand
CCTATTGGCATATTCATCGCCCTGATGACGGAGGCAGTATGACCTCTGAAACGTTGGTTAACATCGACCAGACTACACAGCGCAATAACCCAGAAGACAGAAATCTTCATATTCACCGCTGTGAGAACCTCAAGTCTTACATAATGTTATTAACTGTGTGCTGTAATAAAGAATGTTGCCAGTACTTGCATGATATTGACAATATATTTGTTTTAGAAAAGTGAATAACAAAAAATCATTATTTTCAGAAGTTTGATGCCTGCGGACAGCTTTCACAGAAATTATAATTATTTATTTTGAATATTTTGTAACTGAGTTGTAACAGGCTGATATCAATATTAAGTTTTCTTTAGAGGGGCAAAGCTTGCTATCATATAAAGAGATGTTTGTGGTTTCAGGACTGTGAAGATCCAAATCCTTTGATTCGAGCTCTGGCAGTTCGTACAATGGGTTGCATTCGTGTTGACAAGATCACAGAATATCTTTGTGAGCCACTGAGAAAATGCCTCAAAGATGAAGATCCGTATGTACGAAAAACGGCAGCAGTGTGTGTGGCAAAGTTATATGATATAAATGCTCAGTTGGTGGAAGATCAGGGCTTTCTAGATCAGCTAAAAGACCTGCTGTCAGATTCAAACCCAATGGTTGGTGTTACTTATAGTTCTGAACATTCACTGCCTTAATACAAATCTCTGAATCTGAGTACATCATGGTTCATAAGTGGTTGATGGATTAAAAAGTTTCATGACCCCTTCCTTCCCTCTTTTGGCTTTAGTTCATATTTTTATCAACAGAGAATTTTTTCCTAAAAAAACATGATATGCAGTTAGAATTGTTGCATTTTATATTTAATTAATTGTATTGTGTGACATTTCAAAGGCAAGAAAGTTCTTATTTCAAGAGACTTTTATTTTTTCTGTGGCCCTTGAGATACATCATGTTGTTATAGAATGCAAATAGTTGTGATATGTACTTAAAATAAGATATATTAATTTCTGTAATGTGCTGCAAAATCTCATTGTCAGTAGACACGAGAAAACCCACGTTTACACAGATTTAAATGTTCCTCCATCAGCAGTGTGGGATTTCTTGCTTTTCTGATTTATTGAATCATATTTTATACATATTTCCCCTATGAAGTGCTTGATATCTTTTGCAGTCACATTTTTAAACATGTGCTTAAACTCAAAAAGTACTGAAGATTTCCGTCTTCTGGGTTGTTACGCTGTGTAGTCTGGTCGATGTTAACATCAACCAGACTACACAGCGCAACAACCCAGAAGACGGAAATCTTCATACTCACCGCTGTGAAAACCTCAAATCTTACATTCAAAAAATACTATTTATCCACTAAATTAGTTGATATTCTAGTGATTTCCACAAAATAACTGTGGCAATTTACGATACGCTGTTTCTTTATCCAGGTGGTCGCTAATGCTGTGGCTGCATTGTCTGAAATAAATGAGGCTAGCACAAGTGGATCACCCCTCGTTGAAATGAATTCCCAGACAATCAACAAACTGCTGACAGCTCTGAATGAATGTACAGAATGGGGCCAGATATTCATATTAGATTCATTAGCAAACTACAGTCCTAAGGATGACAGAGAGGCACAAAGGTATATTTCTGATTATTTTCCTAAAACTACTAGCATTCAAACTCAATTTCACTGAAGTTGTGTTGTTTAAAAGTAAAGCTTTCATACTACACGATATGGATGTGCTTGCAGGGTGAGAAGGTATAGTTCCTATTCATTCTTTATTGTGGCACTATCTTGGCACTAGAAAGGGGTGAGTGGTTAGCATCATGCCCTGGCCACACTTTACCCTTGAGGAAAGGACACCTGGTTCCCATGGCTGGATAGGTCCCACTGGTCTGGATGCCGAGGCCAGGAGAAAAATTCTTTGTTAATGCAGGGGATCAAACCTTGGTTATCCTGTCTTTAGTCACAGTACTGACTGAGTTATTCTGGCTCTTGTCATGTTATATTAGCAAGCCTTAATCCATACTAAAAGATGATCTGGAATATAGAAAAAGTTAGCAGGGTTAAGGAGTGTTAACATGAAATATAATATCTTATTTATATGAATATAAACATCACTTTTTTCCCAAATTTCAATTCCCTAAAATTAATGCACAGCTTATAATTGGAATATTATGGTGGTGCGCCATAACCGCGCAGTCTGAGGCATCATGCTTCGAACTGGTGATACAGAATGTGCGCTGGTTCGAGTCTCAGGGAAAGAAATTTCTCATGAGATTTACGACTGGTGTATGGGACCGGTGCCAACCCAGCATCGTGAGGAAATTGGGGAGCTACAATGGGTAGCGTAATCCGGTCATGAAAACTAGCAATGGCTGGGGGTTCATCGTGCTGACCACATATCACCCTCTATCTGGTTGGATGATTGTTCACCTCTGCTTAGGCATGTGAACGTGAGGCCAGCAACCAGCTAGTCGGCTTTGGCTTTCAGAGGACTGTTACGCCACGGATTATTAGTAAAATTATTGGCAGTAGTTTCTTTCCACTGAAAGTTTGTATAATTTGATGCTATGTAATGTTTAGGTTGAAACAAAACAGGTAAATAATTTAAAAAATAAACATGAGGTTTTGTGTCTTTGCTTTTGTTTGTAGCATTTGTGAAAGAATCACTCCTCGCCTGGCACATGCCAATGCTGCGGTGGTACTGTCTGCTGTAAAAGTGTTAATGAAACTGATGGAGATGCTGCCTGCGGACTCTGACTTTGTAACAACTTTAACTAAGAAGCTAGCTCCACCCCTTGTTACTCTCTTA
Organism: Zootermopsis nevadensis; assembly: GCF_000696155.1. Next base: position 283,983 of record NW_019059775.1, on the reverse strand, counting down.
TCTTCAGAACCTGAGGCAAGTTACTGGTCATCTCAGATTTATATGTACTGATTTTAGTATTCACATTGTTTTCACCTGGCCTCAATAAGTACATCTATCTATAAAATCTTCTCGGGCAATCAGGCGTGTCAACTGGTTACCGTAGTAAACCGACGTTTCGGGAACCAACTCTGTCCCCATCATCAGGGTTCTGACGTCAGAACCCTGATGATGGGGACAGAGTTGGTTCCCGAAATGTTAGTATACTACAGTAACAAGTTGATGCGGCTGATTGCCCGAGAAGATTTTATTGATTGTACTCGCTATACCTCCACTCACCCTAAGCGCCTTTATGGAACGTAGCAGGAAAAACTTTACTTTACTTTTTCTCGCCACGAAAGTCTCAAATCCCATAAGTTCATCTATCATTAGAAATATTTATCCCAGAATGATGATTCTTGTAACATAGTTGCTGTCATAAAATCAGATATTTCAAGGTTATGGCAAAATTTTAATGTTGTGTTACCAGCTGTGGAGACAACTTCAGTGGACATTATCCATTACAATTGTTGACACTCCATTATTCATCACAGATATTGATCCTTTTTCCAGATATAATTAATGAAGTCACTTTTAAAAATAAAAATTGGTCATTTTTGAGAAAAATTGATGAATTTTAATTTGTACGTCATGTAAAGTAGGGTTTATACTTGACCAATATAAACCAAAATTAAATTTACTTGATAATGGTTAATGTAGACTCCAATGCCAAATTTCATGCAAATCCATATGGTAATTTTAGATGTGAATATTGCAGATGGACAAACACATTTATTTTATACACTTTGTGTAAACCATATTATTGTAATTCATGTAAGAATAATATGAGCAGGCAAGTTAATGAAATATTTTCTGTCATAGTATAAGTGTTCCAAACTTATTACATGTATATTCTAAGCACCTTTCGTGGCATTGGATGGCTTAAGTGATGTGTTTAAGTTTTATATTTTTTTTCAACCTTTGTTGCAGGTACAGTATGTGGCCCTTCGCAACATCAATCTTATTGTTCAGAAGCGACCAGACATCCTTAAACATGAGATGAAGGTGTTCTTTGTCAAATACAATGATCCCATATATGTAAAACTTGAAAAGCTGGACATCATGATTCGTCTTGCATCTCAAGCTAACATTGCACAAGTCCTTTCGGAACTTAAAGAGTGAGTTGTTAGTTTTCTGTATGAACATTTGTTTTATTACCGTAGTTCTTAACAGCCTGCAGCATCGTTTACATCGACGTTTCTGGTATTACAAGATGAAGTAACACCATTATTAAGGATTTTAGAAAAATCTTTTTGACAGTATTTAATATATCACAAACATTCTAAAGCATACACAGAAGACATTGTGTAGTGGATCTCAATTCATGTTGATCTAAAACCTGTTTCCTTTTTTAAACACGTTTATAATTTTAAAAAGTTAAGTGTGATTTTGAAACTTCTTTCCAGGTATGCTACAGAAGTAGATGTGGACTTTGTACGCAAAGCTGTACGAGCCATTGGTAGATGTGCTATTAAAGTTGAACAGTCAGCAGAACGATGTGTGTCCACACTTCTAGATCTCATTCAAACAAAGGTTTGTACACTGTTTGTGTATGTATCCTTGTGTTAAGTTTGAGATACAAAAGTGTTACATTTTCTAGGTCATAATATGATATGGTGTAGAACAGTGGTCCCCAACCTTTTTGTGCCTACGGGCACATTTGAGAGTTTATGAGATTGTGGCACAATTAACAAAGTCAAATTTTATTTTCTCTGGACAAATAAGATATGGACAACAAATAATACACAAAACAACACGACATTTAATGATACAAGAAACCGTGCAATCAAAAATACGTAGTTTTATAAGTACAATTATTATTACTCAAGTCAGAAGTTACTGTGATGTTTGGTGCTGCATTTCATCGGCCAGTTTTTCAAATTTGGGAGTGTAGGATGATGTTGCTGCTCGCAAACAATCGTCGAGATCTGTGCTTTGATTTCATAATGTTCATGGTTGAACGGCCTTCATTATTCAGTATAACCTCTTTCCGTAACAACGCGGGAACCCAAAAAGAGCCATGGCGCCCATGGGCACCGCGTTGGGGACCACTGGTGTAGAACATGTTGATGCCACGTAGGTAGGTAGGTACATAGAAGCACATTTAATGCCAGGCTCTTAAATTCAGGCATTTAAAGAATAGGGTTGATGTGTTGCACATATGAAAAAGAAAACAAAAGGTTTGTAAAAAAAAAACTTTGCTTTGGTATTAATATACTGCAATGGTGCAGAGTGTAATTGTATGTAGCAGCCTATGGTATTCATAGGAACTGCTTATGCACCACTCAAAAGTGTTTGACAGATCAGGAAAACCAGTGAAAAGAGTGTGAACTGCTACATGTCCAGGTAGTAGGTACTCCAGGTGGAGGCATCGCTCTGTGTTGTTAGAACCTAAATAATGTAATGAACCATGAAAGAGACTTAAATGTATGGGAGCAGGTAAATGCATTCTTCAGGAAAATGGAAGTGTGTTGGAGTTCTGAGGGCTTAAAAGACAGACAGTGGTCTGAAAAGATTGTTTAAAATTTGGCATGCTTTCATTTTTACATCATTTTAAAGTATATGAAAGTTAATTCAATTCTAAAGGGTTCTGACGATGGTGTGTTACACTTAAAATTAGTTACTATCTGGGCGTTTTCCATCATCTGTCAGATAGATAGAGACTAGCTTTGTCTGATGGACCCAACTGAGTAGGTACCTCTCGCCTGAAGACGGAAACAGAGCCAGTTTCCGAAACGTCGTGGTTTCTTCTTTTAAACAAGGACGATGGAAAAAGTTTAGACAATTAATAGTTGTAAGTGTATGAAAGTTCATCTCTTTTGATGTTTAGGTAAACTATGTTGTACAAGAAGCTATTGTGGTGATCAAGGACATATTCCGCAAATATCCCAACAAGTATGAGAGCATAATCTCTACACTTTGTGAGAATCTGGATACTCTTGATGAACCTGAGGCCAGGTAAGATATAAAATACTTGTGGTGGTGTTATATGATGTAGTTATGATGGTTTTGTCTTTTATGTGTAATAAATGGAAGAGGTGGCTAATACATTCAGTAAAATTGTCGCTCAACAGACTGGAAGGGTATAATATTTATATGCATGAAAACATTAGAAACAAACTAGAATTTGTTTTGTGTGAGGTGTAAGAGATTCTGCCCCTCCATGTTAAACAGTTGTTACTGAGATTTCAGGTTCTTATGGTCATAAGTATGAAGATGACTGTCCTCTGAGATATTACTCTCAAGGGAATGTCGGCAATTTGATCGATCTTGCAGTGAAACTAGGATAAATAGAATTGTTATATATATTTACTATAGTTTTTGCTATATTTTGTAGGGCATCAATGATATGGATTATTGGAGAATATGCGGAACGAATTGATAATGCTGATGAACTCTTGGAGAGCTTCTTAGAAGGTTTCCATGATGAAAACACACAAGTTCAGCTCCAGCTGCTTACAGCCATTGTCAAATTATTTCTGAAGAGACCAACAGATACACAGGAGTTGGTTCAGCAAGTGCTCAGTTTGGCAACTCAGGACTCTGACAACCCAGACTTGCGTGACCGAGGCTTCATTTATTGGCGCCTTCTTTCCACTGATCCAGCAGCTGCTAAGGAAGTTGTTCTGGCAGAGAAACCTTTGATCTCTGAGGAGACAGATCTTTTGGAACCGACGCTACTTGATGAGCTCATATGTCATATATCTAGTCTTGCTTCTGTGTATCATAAACCACCCAATGCTTTTGTGGAAGGAAGAGGTGCAGGGGTGCGAAAAATGTTGCCAGCCAGGTAAATTACCTTATACCACTGATGAAGAGTTCAACATCGTGAGCATGGCCTGTCCGCTTACTGTATGCACTGTGCATCGATTAGGTTTTCATTGCCAGCTATTTTGATGGTAACAGTGCTTGTCACAGTATATGTACATGGGCATTGACACGTTCAAAAGAGGCCAAGCAAGTATCGATGAATTTACAGTTTTCATTCTTGTAAGACTCAATCAGTATATGTGACAGTTTGTTACATTATTTTTCATCCTGTGAAATCTCTCAAAACAGCATATTAGTGTTAAATATGTATTTTTCGCAAAACAGTTGTTTCTTAATATATAATGGAATCATCTCATATCATGTTTAAGTGGCAGAAACGTGAAGTTTGACAGAAGTATTATTTTACCACCCTGAACGTTATTGAAGACATACTGCGTGAAATGAAACTGAATTTTTTGCTGCTTCCTGCTTGCTGTTACGTTCATATATGCCCCACTACCTGTATGTCCTATATGATTAAAGAATATGTTACACTTGTGTATTCTAGAGCTGGTTCTCAAGAGACAGTACTGGAGACTGCCACTGGGGTGAGTGACCAGCCAGCAGTAATCCCTGCTCAAGATTCCCTTATTGGTGATCTACTCAGCATGGACATAAGTGCTCCGACTGTTCCAGTTCCAGCCGCAACTAGTGTATTTTCGCCACCTCCCGTTGACCTTCTGGGTGGAGGTCTCGACAGTTTGGTTGGTTTTGTACTGATCTTCTTAACCCTTTGACGATATGCATACAAATTTGTGCGTAAAGAGTAGAACTCATGCATCATTTACTTATTTTGTTTCGGTTACTATGTACATGAAATAGGTATGTTTTATTCGTTTTAGGGTGTCTGTCATCTTTGGTTAGTTCAGTTATTTGTAGGATTTTCCAGTCAAGAAACAGATCGGCCAAAAATGGTAGTTGTAGCCATGGCAGTATAAAGGGAAGATGTGTATCTTCCCACTCTAAGAAATGTGTAAACTTTGTACTACTTTTTAATTATGTTATGAAGATCACATATTGTAATGTTATTGCAGTACTTTAGAAATGTGAAAAACCTCACAGCCTAGTGTCTGCCAGTCCTTACAAATAAGGAGTAAATGAGTCGTAGCATCTGTAATGGAAGAGTGAAACAAATTTTCGTACAGCTTGGTGGAGATGTTGCTGCATCTCCCCCGCCGTATAAGCGGTGCCCTACTGTATAAAGGGAAGATGTGTATCTTCCCACTCTAAGAAATGTGTAAACTTTGTACTACTTTTTAATTATGTTATGAAGATCACATATTGTAATGTTATTGCAGTACTTTAGAAATGTGAAAAACCTCACAGCCTAGTGTCTGCCAGTCCTTACAAATAAGGAGTAAATGAGTCGTAGCATCTGTAATGGAAGAGTGAAACAAATTTTCGTACAGCTTGGTGGAGATGTTGCTGCATCAGGAGCTGGTGGGGCAGCCCCTGTGTCTCAGTCAACTACAGGACTTCTTGGAGACATCTTTGGATTCTCAGCTACTCCTACATCATACTCACCTCCCAAGTCTAATTGGCTACCTGCTGAAAAAGGCAAAGGACTAGACGTATGGGGAACATTCTCGCGAAGGTACGCATTGCACCTTACTTGGAGCTAACATTTAAAATCCATTATGATGTTCATTTAAGAGGCAAAGAACAGTGGAAATTCTGATGTAGAAATAAGAAAATACATTATGTCTGTAGGTTAACTTTGATGCATGTTCTCTTACTTTCTAAACTGTATTGATACTTTTACATCTGTGTTGATCGTAAATTCACAGAAGTGGTCAGATTCAGATGGACTTCACATTCACCAACAAGGCCATGCAGGCAATGGCTGGGTTTGCTATTCAGCTGAATAAGAACAGGTAAGTATCTGCATTGTACATATTTCACACTTTTTTAAACTCTTCTGTAATAAGCAAAGTTCATGTTATGCATGGTTTCATTTCAGTTTTGGCCTGACACCTAACTCCGCCTTGCAGGTGATGACGCCACTGCTTCCTAGCATGTCACATGAATGTTCATTGCCATTGGCAACCACAGGTGCCATCCAACGTATGGAGCCTCTTAACAACCTCCAGGTATTACAGCATTATGCCATTGGAGACTACGCCACATTAATACTTTTTAATTTCCTACAATCAATAATGCCAATGTGACAAATGCTCAAACTTCCAAGGTGGGACAAAGATCTTCTGTGATGTCATTACCCGTCATTCTCCATCTGTCAGTAGGAATATGAACCATTTCTTTTGCCATTTATCAGTGGCAGTGTGAACTATTTGATGTTATGCAAATAGATTTTGGCAAAACACGCATCTGTGGAACTTTTGTATACTCTTCCAAGTACACATTCCCAGTCTTAATTAACCAAATACAGTATCACCATTACACTTCTGATCCAAGGTAATATTAAACTGTTGAACTAGCCAAAAAAGGAAACAATATTTTACAAAAAGATTGTGTAATATGTGACCCAGAAATTTTTGGACTGATCTTTGTTAGTTTTGGAGAACAGCAGACAAGTGGAAACTCAGGAAAACTTCATTCTCCATTCAGATGTTGTATGAACTCATACACTGTGAAAATGAAAGGTAAATTAAAATGCTGTTCTAAATTTCAGACACACACATGCACAAAATGTTTCATAATTGGTGCAAACCTTTAAAAGATATATTACCATATTTAATTTCATGACTCAGTGTCACTTCTACCTCACAAGATTGTTCACTTGCCATGCTGAAGGAAATTAAAAATGTTTACAGTTGTTGGCCTTGAATTCATTCATTGCTTTATTCACATCAAAATTTGTGAAAATCTCTCGGCTGACTAATGAGTTCAGACATGTAGACAACATGGTGATTACAAATTTTATATTTTCCTTAAAAAAGGAAGACAGGCTAAAAATGTGAGAAATTTTAATAACTTATATTGCATTAACTTCTGTTCCCATTACTGTGATCTAGATATTCTAGAATTGTTTTACATTACAGTGTTTATTTAGTGTATGCCGCTTTTTTCAATACAGGTAGCTATCAAGAACAACATTGATGTATTCTACTTTGCTTGCCAAGTCCCAATGAATGTTTTCTTTACTGAAGATGGGCAGATGGACAAACGAGTTTTTCTAGCTACTTGGAAGGATATTCCTGCACAAAATGAAGTTCAGTACACATTGGCTAATATTCAATGCAGTGCAGGTATTGTTCTCAATATAAATCAGTCAGTAATATGCTACTATAAAACTCTGAAGAATTAGTAATATTCTGAAATGGCAAGAGTTTAATTCAATTCTAAAGGGTTCTTTTGACGATGGTGGATTACACTTAAAATTATTCATTGTCTGAACTTTTTCCATCACCCCTGGTGGAAACTGGTTGTTTCCGTCTTCAGGCGAGAGGTACCTCAGTTGGGTCTGTCAGATAGAGCTAGTCTCCATCACTGGACAGAGCCAGTTTCCAAAACATCGTGGTTCTTTTAAACAAGCCAACGGAAAGAGTCCATACAATGGATAATTTTAAGAGGAGGAGTTTAATTTATTTAAAGTGACCATGAATTTGAGTACAAGTAGTGTGATTTATTATATATAAAAGTGAACCTCTTGTCTATGAATATGGAAAATTGTGTTTCTGCAAATGTGAAGTGTAAATGAGTCTGTGTGTCAAGCGACAAAACACATTCAGTAGGAGTTTGGTCCTGGAGATTGTAAATGTAGCCTGGGATAATTAATTATGATATCTTGGAATTCTATTGCAAGTTTATTTATTTTTTTACTGTGTACAGAGTAGTTTGGTATTTTCTGTTGCTAGACATACAAACTCCACATTTATTAACTGTTCATTGATTTCTTATTTCAAATAGATGCTGTAGTGCAGAAGATGCAACAGAATAATGTATTCACAATCGCAAAACGTAATGTAGAGGGCCAGGATATGCTGTACCAGTCTCTGAAGCTAACAAATGGAATCTGGGTTCTAAACGAACTAAAAATTCAGCCTGGCAATCCAAATATTACGGTAAGTTGACAGTCTTGTATGTGCTGACTGCAGAGTTTAGGAACTTTCAGATTACAAGGTGAAAAAAATTAATATACTTGTTTGTATGCAACATGTCTAGTTTTTTTAGTATCCAGTCTGGAAAAACTTGTTTAAGAACACGTCATTGTAAAAACATCTGAATTATTCATGTGTTGAGTCTCATACCACTTTATCATTTTATGTAACACAGTGAAGCAAAAGTATCTATGGTAGCAGAACCCAAAAGGTTCAACACTCCTAATTACCAATATTTGCTTTTGGACATAACCCTGAGCCAGATTCGTCTACCTCTGTCCTCATAATTTTTTCTTTTCCCCCCAAGATTGATCTTGATATCATGTTCCAATTCCTCGGTCTTCTGAATAGCTACTTTTCAAGAGGCTTCTATGTCATTTTCTGTCCTCATTTTAGTTACATTTTTCTCTTTGTGGCTAATCCATGCTTTATCCATAGAGTTACTTATTTTGTCATCATAAAAATAAAAATGTTCTTCCTGTGTATGACTCCAGTGGGATAAAATTTGAAGATTTCTGTCTTCTGGGTTGTTGCGCTGTGTAGTCTGGTCGATGTCCACCAACGTTTCGGAGGTCATACTGCCTCCGTCATCAGGGTGATGATGACGGAGGCAGTATGACCTCTGAAACGTTGGTAACCATCGACCAGACTACACACCGCAACAACCCAGAAGACAGAAATCTTCATACTCACCGCTGTGAAAACCTCAAATCTTACGGGATAAAATTTGTTGAATGGAGTTTGAAAAGTAGTATTTTGAGCATGAGTCCAAACTTGACAAAATTTGTATTTTCAGTTGCCATTGCTTGTGTGTCCAAGTCACACTTTGGAATGGATTTAAAAATCTGAAGGCCCTTTCAGTTTATAAACTAGTTGTACAGCTGACTGTAACTTGCTTGTAGATGACCTTGTTATGATTTAATCTTAATTTATGATATGCATGTTATTCTCTTGCCAGGAAACGTGTATTAGTACAAATGTTATGGTTTTAATTCATTTGTAATTATCATCATCATCTATGGTGCTTTGGCCTGTGACCTCCCCCATTTGTAATTATATATAAGTTTTTAAGTGTTAAATTATTTGAAGCAGCCTAAGATTATGAAAATGGGTATAACATAATATACTGATATGTTCTTTTGTAGCTGTCTTTGAAGTCCAGAGCCCTGGATGTGGCACCAGGTGTTTTCCAGTCATACGATGCAATTCTTCATGTTTAGAAAGTTCTAGATCTGTTAAATAATAGAAGTTTGAAAAACATAAAGTACATTCCCATGTGTAAAATATTAAATTGTAATAGTATTATTTTGTATGGACTTTCCCCTGCAAGTTATGAGTGTAAAATACTAATTCAAGTGTATAAAAGAAATATGTTGAATATTTGCATAGCAGTTTGTACCACGTGCCATTTTATTTTCATCAGAATATTTTGAAGCAGTACTGTAATTTTCACTTTTAATGTGATGTGTCCAATATTTTACTGAAATACTGCATATATATATATATATATATATATATATATATATATATATATAGTTACAGAGCAACATTTATGTGTATTGATTGTGCTCAGGAGTGGTTTATCATAATGTATGATCAGTTGTTCCAATCTTGTATCTGGGTAACAATGCAGTATCAGATATATATATTGGTTTACTAGAGTGGTTGTAGCATATTTGAAGGTTCCAGCTGATCTTTCACCTGTAGGTACAGAAGAAAACCTTGCAAAGTTCAGGATAGCCAGTCTCTTTGTTGACTTTTGAATTGGGGGTTATTACTTTGTGGTATACCCCTAATTATGTGTACTTTGTCGAACATGAGTTGAACAGAATAATTGAATATGTAATGAGACTGCAATATGTACACGATAAAACAAGTTAGCCTTAACCCAGACACTTGCTATCCTTACTGAGGTTTGTCGTAGTTTTCATCATTATCTCCAAGAAAATGCCATGACAGTGCCTTAAATTAGGCCTTGACTGCTACCTTCCATATCCTTCCAATTCAATGTTCATTAGTCATCCTTTCATGTGAGTTACTGACGGCTGTGTTAAATAAATTACAAGTAAATAGTTAACAAGTTAGCTGAAGTGGTAACATCTTAAAATGGCTTGATTTTGAGAGTATATGGTTCAGATCTTTGTGTAATCACCTGCTAATAGGTCTTTCATAATTTCTTTCTACCTGTCAAGGAAAACACTGTGACTGGAATTATTAATATTTTATTCATCTTAAAACACTTTAATGTTGAGGTGGACTGAGACTATGCCTCTGTGGAAATGGACTGGTAATGGGCCAATTGTCCATCCCCCAGGAATTTGAGTGAATATGGACCAGATGTGCAATGATACCAACAGGGGAAAACTGAAGGGCTTGGAGAAAATCTTGTCCCAGTGCTATTTTGTCCATCAAAAACCCTATGTGACTGCCCTAAGCCTGCATATCCACAATGAGAATATAGCAACTAACTGAGCTATGGCATAGCCCCATCTCTTACACCTTATAAACCAGATATGTAAATGCTGTGTGTATCCCATGATAGATGAACCTGTTTTCCAAACATGATTTTAATCTCCAACTTCCTCTAACACAGCATGAGTAACAATTTATAAACTTAGTTACATATCACTTATGATTTTTGACGTAAATATGTCTATATGGAAGGGTCATTCAGCAAAAAATAGTAACGAAGATGTGTAAGATCCATATCAACAATGTGTAAATATGGACCGACAGCAATGGTTATGTTACCTAAGAAACTAGTTGTTACATATCTGTTTACTTAGCATTGTGTTACATTATTGCCATCAACAATCCGCTTTCGTTATCGCGGAAAGAGCTGAGCTGTGAATCGCTTGTAGAAGAAGTGCTTCGTAAAAACATATTAGAATATCACAAGTACTTTCTGATGTAAGAATTATTACATTACATTACAGAGTCGTATTTACGTCAGATTCTCCGGAACCGTGGTTCCACTGTCAACTTTCTTTCCTACCATAAATGTTAGCAAATATACTTTATATAAGTATGAACCATTGGATGTGTAGGTAATCTTGTAAATTTTTACAATGATAGTACATCTTCATGTGCCAGCAATTTTAAAAAAGCAAACAGTAAATGTGTGTATGTTTAGTTATCTTAATGGTCATTGTAATAATTTTAATTTGGAGTGAAAAATTATCAGAGTTCAGACTTGGAACAGTATCAGGATTTGTACACTATTGAATAATTACTATTACTGGATTTCTTGACAAAGTCTATCATCTGGTATTCTGAAAACATTCTGGGAAATGAATTTACTTCTGTCCTCAAGTGAAAAGGTGGGAAGTTGCTACTCAGTTGGGTTTGTTATAAAGAGCTAACCCCCCAATCAGTAGACATGGGTAATTATCAATTATTAGTTACAAAGTGGGCGAAATGTCTCAAGAAACACGGATCGAATTGTAAATATACAATTTTCCAACTTTCGGCACATAACTTATCCAGAGCAGAACTTTACTGAGGGATTAATGTTGCTAAAAATATAAAGCGATTGTGCGATGGGATCAGAACAAAACGGGGAAATAACCTTGTTGATATAAAAACAGTTTCAGTGTCTTACTTTCCTTAACCACCAGAAATGTTTTCGTAACTAAAATAATTTATTCTCGATTGCGTCTTTGATATGTTGTCTAGCACGCAGTGAATAAGTTATGCGGTTTGTGCGCAAACTTCAGCATGTTTCAGAGGTGTTTAACTTACATCAACACCCTGAAATTCTTATCGACCTTCCTCAATTATATAAAAGCTGGCAATATGAACTCTGATTACCGGGGCACACCATGTTATAATGCTACACTCAATGACGACTGATCACTGATTACGTTTGATGTATGTCATATCCGGTATGACGCAAATATTACGTCATTGAAGGCTTACTAATATTTGCGGCCATCTGTACTTCCAGATACGAATTACTAATCCTACCTGCTTGTTGCCAACTTATGATTGGCTAAATGAGTATATTCTTTTTTGTTAACAGTTAAAGTTGCCTTAAATATCGACTGAAGTTAACGTATTTTGTAATTTTCCTAGTCGCATCTCTTAACAAATTGTGGCTGTCAATTTAGGATGGAGGCTACATTGTAGATGTAACGTTTGATAATGGCGGTGATGTGAGTGGTAACACTTATCAAGCTTAACCGACGTTTTGCAGGCCGAGGCTTGGTTGTCTGTCCGACCCATGTGTAAATAATTTGAGGATGTTGATTAAGGAATAGTAAGTATGTTCAATTAAATTTAAATCTAAAGCGTGTTTAAAATTGAAATGAAGTTATACACTTGTGTTGCCAGTAGAAAATACACAAATTAATTAAGATATAGAATTAGAATGACAAGTTATGTAGTAGCCGGACTACATTGCCAAAAGGAAGGCTAATTAACTTGCATTATTTGCGACAAAATTAAGAAAATTACTGTTTCACTTAATACTACAGTTAATACGTCGCAGATACTGATTTAAATTATATATTTACTTGTGTACTTGCTATTTAAATTGTTGAGTCTGTAATAGATTTTATTCGTTTTGACAATTGTCATGCATGCAGTGATGAAGGTTTTACCAGAACTTTGGTCACTTTACTTTGTGTGTTAAATTTTAATTTCTCCTTGTTTGTTAAATTTTAATTTCTTTTCTTTTCAGCCGAGTCACACTACCCCTCACTGTGGAGGAGGTAAGTTTATATTTTATATAGCTTTTAGTCTTGGTATAATTATTTTTAATTTCACGTATTTGTTTACAGTTGCATATTTATCATATGCACTGTTATGATCATTGATTTAAAGGAAAAGCAAAGGGGTTTGTGAATTTCTGAATTTAAATTTATTTTAAGTTTGTAGTTCAGGTATTAGTATTGCTATCTAGGGGAATAGTTGAGTGGCTGCAGGTTCAGTATGTCCCTTACATACAACCTAAGTGCCCATGTTAATGGTATAGGACATTCAGTTGTAACATTACAACAGTCATAATCACTATTTTTGATTCAGAAGTGTGAATGGATAAATTGCCGAAGATGATTGTGTGGGAAATGGAGAGGAAAGGTGGCAAAATTGGATTCTAATCCTGTAATTCCTTGGTGCAGGGGTTCTCAAAATTTTTGTGCCTGGTACCCCTGGTGAAGCCAAAGTAAAGTCTAGTATCCCATGTAAAAGAAACTAAACATACACAACCTGCATTTGTATTGCAGATTGAAAAGAAAGTACGTAGTGCAGTTTGATTATATACATTTAAAATGAGGAAGGTATGAACTAATTTTAGGTTTTAGGAAGGGGAGGAATTTTCATATTGTTTGCTGAAAGCCAACAATCTCAATTTAATTTAACCAAAGATTTTATTGGTATATTTTTATACACCATTTTACTCTTGACATCTTAATAGTTATAAAAGTTAAAGGTTTTTAAACATTCTGTATTTGTGAATTTTAAGTTTTAGAAATTACTCCATATTGCATGCTACTGTAATAGTTTAGTTAAGGTTGAAGTTACATGAAGATGGCTGAATAAGGGTAAAATATGGCATGTTTCAGCATCATATCTATAATAGGAGCATTATTGTTAAATAATTGAAGGAGTAAACAGTGCCAAGAATGTGGTGGTTTTTTTAGTAGCATGTTGACTGATAAAATACATTGTAATTCACAAATTGGTAGGAACAATAACAACTTGTATTAGTGGGGGTCAAAAAAAAGTCTACCCCTGAATTGTATAAACTTGCTAACATTAGTATAATTGTGAGATATTATATGTTTGACAGAAGACAGTAAACTGGATCCAGAATCACATAAATATTATTTTGGGTTGAAGATGATTGACTTCTGGGTTGTAGTTCTATGTAGTCTGGTGGAAATTTACCAGTAAACATCTACCAGATTGCATGTTTCAACCCATCATAATTTGAATATATGTTATTGACATGACTAAAACCAAATTATGGTTTAAATAATATTTAATATGAAGCAGATTTCTAGTTAGAAGATCTCTAGTTAAAAGAGAGATCATGCTACTTGAACATAATGCATGTGTGTAAAAGTCTGTTTTGCTTGGAAGTGTGGCTTAGGTTTTTGTTTAAAAAAATTATATATATTTTTTTTTCCTGTTGACAGTATCAAGTAGCACAGTTGTACTCAGTAGCAGAAGCAAGTAAGAATGAGACAGGAGGTGGCGAAGGAATTGAGGTGCTCAAGAATGAACCATTTGAAGACCACCCACTTTTGGGAGGAAAATATCGGAAGGGACAGTACACTTACAAGATTTACCACCTTGCAAGGTGAGGTACTAAATTATGTTTATAGAAGAGAATGGGGTGCTTTTATGGATTGAGGTTTTTTTTTTTCCATTGACTGTTTTACTGTGGGTTTTCACATGAGCGTGGCTGAAACCAAAATGAACTCTGTGTGACTATATGAAATATAACTCTTGTCAGGATAAAGAGTTTGTGGATATGTGGAAAATGGCTGCACAATTTAGCACTTACTGCATGAAACTACCTGTTCCATCTTTCATAATACTTTAAATAGGCAGCGACATATGTGGGTGTTAGTAAATGCTGTTAAATAACATCACATGGTATTATTCTTTTGTACATTAGAGGACATGTTAGGTCACTAAGATTGGTTTTCCTAGTGTGAGTGGTTTTATGTTTATACTTATTATCTTCAGATGGATTTTGGTTAATGCTCTCACTATGTAGTTACATTAAAAATTGGAATTTTGGCCACAGAATGTGTTTATGGGTTAAATTATTTCTGATAATAATCAGCAATTATTTTCATATATATTTAACTGACTGATCTTTGTAGTGGAGTTCAATGCATTTTCTTGGAGTTTGAGACTGAATATCTATATATAAAATTCTGTAAGGCAGTGGAAATTGTGAATGAACAGAAGGGCTTATGGGGGTGTACAGCCACTCATTTGGAAGCTGATGTTGCCCTAATATCTGGAAAAATAAAACCATTACAGTCAGACTTATGAAACTGCAAAATTATGCTATTTTGGGTAACCATTGTCAAACATTGATGTGTAAAAGTTCGTTTTACTTTGTTGTATAGAAGCATATGGACATAGTAGGCCATGGATGGATGAATGAATATTCTTTCATTTTAGTATTTTATTTGCATTCTGTGATTGTCTATTGTATTTAGATGTGAATTATGTGAGGTTATTGTTTGGCAAGACTGTTGAAAATTACTTCAATGATGCGATGGAAATCGTTATTTCTTGGGCATAAAATTCCTTTATTAATGTAATATGTAGATTCAGTTACAGATACTTTCTATCCAGATGTTTATCTGGTTAGTAATGCAGTTCTTATAAGTTGTTCTGAAATTGTAATGGTATTATTTCCTAAATATTTTAAACCCATAAAAGAAACCTATATACTTAATACTCTATAGTCTAAATATTTTCATTCTGATTCTTGGCCTTGGTTCTATTCCATCAAATTTAGGCTGCACTAAGTAGTGTTTAATAGGTAAGTATCTACTCCTGAGTCTTTCATAAAGTTTTTTAAGCTTCTGTAGCAGAAATGTTGGACTTCAGACATTGATAACAAATAAAGACTGTAGTCATACAGTTGTTCGCCGCGGTGGTCTAGCGGTCAGAACACTAGCCTTGTAAGCCTGGGGTCCCGGGTTCAATTCCCGGTGGTGCTCAAATTTATAACTTGTGTTGGACAAGGCCGTGGTCTAGGCATCACAGAGTTTTCCTCCGGGGGCTTCCCCGGTTTCTCCGTGGCATCCCAACAATTACTCCCCTCACACACAGAAGAAGGCAATGGCAAACCACTTCTGATCATCTCTGCCAAGAATGTATATATGTATGAGCAGGTCCCTGACAACCTGAAGAGGTTGGAAGGATCCTTTTCATAATATATGGACCTGTCGTCAGACAGAACACTACAAATAAATAAAAATAGTCATACAGTTGCTTCACTTCTATGCTTTTATTATCAACATTTAAGAGGTTAAGAGTTGATATTATATTATGTATGTATGCAGCGTAGCAGTTGTTTTAATGTCATAGCTTGTTACTTGACTTTGGGAAGATTTGTGAAAAGAACACAATCTCGTTTAACTAAGATTTGTTTTTTCCTTCTTTTGTGTGATTTATTTACATTTATTTATTTATTAAATGTGGTAGCATATTTTTTTAACAGAATACAAGAAAAAAATTATGCATGTATGGCCAGTAAAATCTTCTTGGGCCATCAGCCGCGTCAGATGGTTAAAAGACGAAACTGACGTTTCAGGGACCATCTCTGTCCCCATCATCAGAGTTCTGCATGTATGGATTATACTTTTTAATAGATTTGTATTGGCACTAAATAATTATCAAGATTCTGCATCTTGTACTGAGATGAATAGTTATGATATGGAAACATTTGGGAAATGTGTGCTTCAGAATGATACTCAAGCTCTTCCACTTTGTTGCTACACATATATTTTTAAATTGTCTGAGCACTGTAAAGAAGGAAATTGTTTTATTTGGAATGATACTAGCTTTTGTTAAACACATACACAGCAGTGCACAGTATTTGGACAAAGTAAACTCCAGTTTCAATCTGTTGGCAGTAATTTTCTTGCATATATTCTAGATTTCAAATTATGTTGGGTTTTGTCCATAGGCTGGGGTATGTGTATATATCTGCAAAGATCAATTTCAGGTGCGGGATTTGTGATGTTTGCTTGTTGAGATGTTTTCTATTGAGGATGCTGTCCTTTATCTAATCTTTTGTTCAGACAGACTCTTAATACTTATTTATCATTGGTATTAGTTCTGCAAGTCAAGTCAGATGATAAGTTATCATTAAATATATAAATTAATCATCTGATCTGTAATCTTAATTGATGGCATCCTGATGTGTGTATTAAGCAACAGGTTATTTAATAGCTTCAACACAACTGAATAAATTGTTTACTTAAATTATGGATTCATATCTGTGTACCTGTTGATGGAAACTTTTCCAAAATATGTACTATGAATGTTTTATTACCATAATTTAAATAAAAATGTGTCGTTGTTGTGTTGATGTCTGAAAGCTGTTGTCACCTGAGGTGTATTTAATAGTTACAGTATTTGGGGATGGGGTCATATACTGGTAATTCTCTGGTAGGGATGACACTAGCCATTACACTAGAGTCCATTAGGGTTTGCCTTGCATGTGGAGGTACCAAGTTTGTATGTTGGTTGGTGCCAGCTGCCCTGACAGATGCTGCGATAATTCTTGCTGTACAAGAACAGCGATTCTCTTTGTTATTTTATCATTCAAGTACTGACTTGGTTTGGTGTCTCACATTAGGGGAAGAACTTTGTTTGAAGGTATGTGAGAATAGGGTGAAGAGGAAAATGAGGAGCTTCATAATTTGTACGCTTCACCATTGTTAGGATGATTAAATCAAGGACAAGTGGCCAGCTGTATGAGCACGGTATTGAATATTTGGGCTCTATTAATAGTGAGGATATTCATGAGTAGCTGAGTGAGTATTAGCTTCTTAAGGAAGTTATGCTCCAAGGAGTTAGTTGGTAATGGTCTAACAGTACTAGGATGCAAGAGATTCCTGTTACATGTTAGTAAACAAGACGATATTACTTTGTGGTAAGGAATTTGCCTTTCATTATAGATGTAGTTCTTGGGTTCTTAGCGTATTTTGGGACCGAAGCCACATTCACCGTTTGTTGACTTCTGCGCTGTAAAGTTATAAATGAAGATAATTTATTGAAACACCATTGCAGTTTATTAAGAAAAGCCTTCTAAGTTAGGTCTCTTATTGCAAACAGGTTCATATTTTGCTCAGTTTTCTTCACATCAGCATTTAGCGAAAAACTTGAAACAGTTTTGCTTCTGTAATCTACCAATATCAGACCTTGTTAAAACCTCAAATCCTACATAGATTTTGTCTTCTTGCAAAACTGGATGTACATCCAGTGTTTATCAGTATAACATGTCTTAATTGATATGACATTCTTAATTCAGGTGGATGTTTGCTTACAGAGATAGTTATTACTAGATACTGAAGACATTAGCAAAATATGGTTTCTGATATCAGGTAACACTTATCCTCATATAAGGTGACACAGTATTATAAAAAGTATGTGGGCTTCACCAAACACATTGGTGTGCAACAAGGTGAAAACCCCTGATGTAATTGGTTCATTTTTTTTCTTCTTCATTCCAACCCTTCACAGGCAACCATATCTATGTGGTTGGTAGAGCATAAAAAAATTAAGAAATATCTGTTTTATGTGTGTACTCTCAGATGTGTTTCTTGTAAACCAGCCTCAGCTGACACTGCTGCTGCACATATGCACAGATGAAATTATGAGCTGTCTCTGTGGTAGAAATGTCATATCTCAAGTGTTGAGTTAGAAGCATCAGTAAATCAGTTACCATTTTTTCACACCTAAAAGAATTGCCCATGTTCCAAATGGTCTGTATGACAGACGTCTATCTAGTTGTTCTAATTACAGTCTGGGAATTGAAGACAAAATTCAGACATTTATTTATTTGCAATCTCTGTTTACCTGTGTACCATATTTTATTTATTTTAAGATGTCATTGATTGTGAGGAGCACCATTGATTCAGTCATGGGTTTTCAGGGGAAAATGTGTATGTTACAGTAGGAATTGTAAATATTGAACATAAAAAACTCGATGATTCTTAGATGCAATCAAATGTAAGACGAGCCCTGATTTAAGAAATTTGAAATATGAAAAAGTGTCTTAAAAATTTTAGGAAATATAGTATTACATTTTTGTTATTTCTAGTACAGTTTGTGAATCTCAGACTAACAGTATAATAAACAGAATGAGCTAATGATGTAGGGCAAAATGCTTTGCTGCTGTCTCCATTGCCACCGTTGAAGTCTACCTGCCCTTTAGAGTAGTTTTTTCAAGAAAGTGGGAAGAAGGATTGTAAACAACAAGCTGGATGACACTTTCATCTTCCAGTGTTCATTTCTTAGCAGATTATCATCATTGTCATCTTCTTCATCATGGGCATCTTGGTGCTGTATTTCTAATCAATATTTCAAGGGTAAGTCACTTGTCACTCCGTCTACAAAACTAATTAAGAGCTTTATATTCTTTTACTGCAAGCAAAGTTTTGGGGTTTAGCTCTTTACTTAGGTTTGCCAACACTGAAAATAGTTGAAATTTTTAGTGGTAACTTTGTTTCCCTGGAGGACATACTTTCATGACATGATCTTGATTAGGTATCATCACCACCACCTACATCATCATCATAATTTAAATGCTTTTAAAAGTTGTTTACTTTAGTTTTTATATTCTAGTGCTTGTCTTTTATAGTCTTTTGCTGCCAGAAAGCAATTTATGAATTCAATTCATTTATTTAAGTTGTTGACAACAGCCATTAAGGCCAATAACAGCCAAGCGCTGAACCAGCTGAGTACAGGATAAAATATAATAAATAATTAAATTCATTTCAATAATAATAAAAGTAAAACATTACAAATACAAAAACAAACAAACAAATGAAATTAAATATATAAATGTACCATAATAATAATAATAATGAGCCGGGATAGCTCAGTCAGTATAGTCACTAGCTATGGGCTGGACGGCCGGGGTTCGATCCCCGATGGGGGGCAGAGGATTTTTCCTCTAGCCTCTGCGTCCAGACCGGCTCTGGTCTTTATTAATTAGATTCTAACTTAAAAGTAAAGAATAAGTATCTATTCCTCCAGAAACAGTTTTGTCTAAGTCAATTTTAAGTGATCATTGCTTAGTTGGCAAATATATGGGAGGTTGTGTTATGTAACCACAGTTTATAGAAACATTCATGAACCTATTCTTGTGTTTGCTACAATGACTTATCATCTATTCATTTGTCTTATGTTTCATTTTATTAATATTCATATTCTTGTTATTGCTATGAATTTACATATACCAAATAAGTCCTGGAGTGTAGAAAGCCAGAAAACATTGGCAATGCAAAAAATTGTGTTGAGAAATACATGTTATTGGTCAGAGTGGCAGCCTTAATGTTTCAAGGACTGTAGCTTACGTAAGTACAGAATTATAATTTAAAGCAGTGGACTGCAGTTGGATTTACATAACACTAAAGTACTATTATAAATGTTGTGATAGCAAGGACATGAACTTATGTAATTTGATTTCGGTTGCTTTTCATCATACAAGCATTAAGACATGCGAAGTAATATTATGATAAGATTATCCTTGAGTGTTCTGGTCTGGCCATAAATAAAGAGTGGCCCATTTTAATATATTTCTATTTAGCCCATTTTACATATTTTATAAATAAAAAGAGATGTCCATATGTCTGTCAGGTTCAATAAATTGTGAACCAATTTGTAAATGTCCATGAAACTGCATAAGAACACCATGCCTCTAGAGGCTGTCCTATATTCTTTAAATTCCTTCCACACAAAATACTGTGTGAATTTCTGAGATGTGAGTGGTACCAGTGCAGAATTTATTTGTTTACTTCAGGTTATGTAATAAAGTTACATATTTATTTATTATAAATTTAAAGATACATTAGCATTTTTGCAAAATATATTTGTTCTGCAAGTAACTTTTTTGTGACGTTTCAGGAAACTGAAAACATAATTAGTGGTTGTTATAAGATTCTTTGTACATTCCTTGCAGCTCAGTTTGAAATTTAGTGAATTTTATGTTGTAACCTGTGCAATGTTAGAACTTGTGATACTTTTCAGAAGGGGTGCTTTTTGTTAATATGTTTGTTTTTACGTACATGTGTGCTTGAGCCTCGCTATTAAAGTTTTAACAAGCTGCTAGATTTAGTAAAATAAATTAAGATAAAGCTGTCCCACTATATGCCATGTAGGTGCTTGGTGGGGAGAGGTGGTATAGCTCCTACTCATTCTTAACCTTGGTTCTAGATATGAGTGCATAGTCAGTCATGCCCTGGCTGCACTTTACTCCCAGAAAAGTACCTGGTACCCATTGTATAGGAGGCTGGCAGGTTTCCAGAGCCATTCTGGCCGCAGAGGCTAGAGGAAAAACCTGCCTCTGTCGGCGATTGAACACCGGTCCAGTCCATACCAGTTGAAAATCTAAATAAAATATTGTGATGTTGGGGACCACATCACATTTGTATAATCTTTAATATCAACATGGGAGCATGATAAACAGTTCTAAATAATTTTAATAGCATTAGTTCTTAGATTATTTTTTTTGTGAATTGAGAAATAACAGTATAGCTGTTGGGTAAAAATATATATGTAATTAATTAACAAGTAATGATTTGTTGAAAGAAAGCATGTGAAATTTGCAATGTGATAGGTTTTTTTACACCTACAAACTTTCACATGAAACAGTTGTTTGCATAGTAAAAATTATAAATATAATGCCAGTGAAAACCTTTCAGTGTTATATTTGGAAGGTTCTACTATTGGAAATAATGTACAAAGATCAGATTTAAATAACTGTCAATTTATACATTCTACTTGAGATGTTTGAATTAAATTAGGTATTATAACATGTTGGAAGTAATGTGAATATGCTATAAGTAGGACAAGAAGTGGGTTTTGCAGAATATTGTGCATTTTTATGCAAGCCGTTGGTTAAATTACTTCAGACTACCGAAGGGGACATACAGTGAGCTCATATTGATTTTAAGTTATCAAAGTACGTAATATTCTTGTTTCACGAAAATAAGGACTAAATGCAGTTATCGAATGTATTTTAAATTTCCTGTGGCATAGTGATTTGTAGGTGACCTATTGCTCTGTCTGGTTTTGGAAAATTATAGTGTTTGACCTGGTTTCTCGTCTGTGCTCTAGTGGTGTTGGTCAGACCTCTAGCCTTCCCAGCTCTGCATTTGATGTTAGGTATTGATTTGTTCTCCCCAAACTCAGACAGAGAGAGAGAGAATGACATTCTCTCTCTCTCTGTTTCCTCGTTTTAGTCACCTGATCTAGTACGGAATAGATACTGAACAATGGATGCATGCAAGCAGGTCAACAACCGGCATAACTTTACATAGTTATTGGAAATTACTGTTTTATTTCTTACAGGCACTTCCCATGTGCCAGAATGTATCAGCTTGGATTGATTGCCAACGTAATGAAAACATTTATTTTCGTGAACTGTAATTGGGAGTGATTTAAGTTAATGTTGCAGAATTGGATTTGACTAATATGTCTCTTATCTAATCAACTTTATGGAGCAAGGACCTTTTTGAGAAGCTGAAGGTTGCTTAGCTGTTGACATTTTCTGCTTTTTGTGGAATGTGGAGGTTTATTATTATATTAATAATGTCCAAGCATTGGACCCACTTAACAAGATCAGTCAGAGGTGGGAAACGAGTTAGAAAACATTTCAGAATGCACAGTTGTTTTTTTCAGAACCTCAGAAAATAGAAGACACTGGTTGTATTTTGCAGAGAAACAAAATCTCAGGTGCTTCCGTACCAAGTTATTTTTCCTGACTCTTTGATCTTAATTTTGATTTTAACTTCATTATTTAAATGTTTCTTAACAAACTTTGTTTGCATGTTAAATAACTATCTATCAACAGATCTTAACATACAAGCTCTTAGCCATGGAAAGTCACAGCTTAAATTGAATATTGACAATAATAAATATCGTATGTGAACTATGCGTTGATGATTTGTCTGTACCGTTTAGGGACCATCTATAAATCTTTTTCCAGAGTAACATTTATTATCCAATGAAGACATGATAAACAATGCAAATGCAAACATATTGTGTTTGACCACATATGGAATAATCACTTAAATTGGTAATGATATGCAGACAGACTACAAGGATGCAATTCTTAAAAGGATTTGCATATATGTTCCCAGAGGAAGAGGGGATATAGGATGACCTAGGAGTAGATGGGAAGACATTAACTTTTGAACCTCAGAACACACAATCAAGGAAAGAAGATGATCGTTATCCTACCTCCAGGATAAGACTCCAGTTTAATTTTTTTAAGAGCAAATTATTTATATACTGATATGTATTGTAATTAATGGAGGTATTAATTAACTATCCCAGCTGACACATCAACTCTTTGTGTTATGTAGTAGAGTCAGCAGCATTCTACCCCTGTCTTTCAGTTTTTTTGTAATACTAAAACCTGCAAAGCAGTATTGAATGTGGGAGGAGACAGAAAGTAGGTCATGACCTAGTTTTGAACTTGTGATACAGGAAACTACGCTGTCTGGATATTGGAAGTTGCTTTACCCAAGTGGGTGTTTTTCAGAATGCTGACATCGTACATGCTTGATTGTTATGTGTATGTTAGATGACTGACCCAGCCATGAATTCAGTTTACCTGGAGTGATGAGTAATTATTGTGACAAGTAAAATAACTTTCCCAGTCTGTATATGTGAATGCATATTATTTTGAGACCAAGCCGACCCAACTGTTGTCATGTATATGTGGTAACGCTCTGGACTTGTATGCTTGGAGTCATGGGATTGAATCCTGGTAAAGTCATAAAGTTCTTTTGTTTAAACCCTATTGCAAGTGACTTTTGTTCAAACATTATAAGTTTGCTCATCTGCCTTGTTGATGTTACCCATTGTAGGAAAGACTACGTTGTCACAATGGTGAAGACCGCAGTCTAAAACAACCTTCTTCAATTGACACTAATGTTGAAATTCTTTTTGTTGACAGTAAAGTTCCATCATTCATAAGGCTACTTGCCCCAAGAGGCTCTCTAGAAGTGCATGAGGAGGCGTGGAATGCATACCCCTATTGTAAAACAGTTATATCGGTGAGTGGTTGTCAATATTGTATGTAGGTGGGAGTTGTCTGCATGCAACAAGGCTGGGAAGATAAGGCGAGGAATGAGTACAGAAACATGGTTTCAAAAATGTCTGCCAGCTATGAAAATATTGATCCATAGAGCTGCCACCATGGTTTTTAAGTCTCTAGAATGCCTTTTAATACACATTTTTTACGTGTTTTGTATAAGAAGGTAGTATATGTAGGATTTGAGGTTTTCATGGTGGTGAGTTTGAAGATTACTGTATTGTGGGTTGTTGCACTGTGTAGTCTGGTAGAAGTTTACCGATGTTTCAGAGGCAGCAAGTACCTCTGAAACGTCTGTAAACTTCTACCAGACTACATGGCGCAACAACCCATAATACAGCAATCTTAAGGTAATTTATGTTGAAATGTACATTTTACATTTTGAAAAAAGGGTCTGCTATCGAAAAGAAATTTTATGAAGTGTTGTATTATTTTGGCCCATATCACCCCAGTATCTGACCTCATTTCATTAATCTCAAATTTAACTTATATTCCTGAAAAAACAGGAAAATAATGGTTGCGTGACATAAAAGGTCTCAATTTCATTAAGATTTATAAATTAGTTTGATATGGTACATTTAACAAATTGCAGAGAGATGTTTTGGTTTCTATTTTGGGACACAGGCCTTCTGCTGTCTGCAAACTTTGTATTAGTTCCACCTCTCCTGGTTGATCACCTGCAGTGATAGTCTGTAGCAAAACCATGGACTGAAGTTTACTTATGTACATTGCAGGTGATTCTGAAAATGTTCCCCATTGTCTTGGTTAAAGTCTCCACACCAACTAAATAAATTTCTTGTTCTCACAATGTTGCTTAATGGATATATGGGACAATTCCAAGATGAATTATTTCTGTGAGTTCTTGTGTGTGTGGATTTTGTTTTTTTACTTTTGCATTGGAGATTTTGGTGTGTTTTTTTCCTGTCATACCTGGACAACCGAAGTTCATCACCGGTTATGTCTTCTCCAAACATGGGTTATTTCCAGATGTTACTGAACTGGCTGAGCAAATTTATTTTCTCATTGTTTTCCGTGCTGCTGAGATTTCGTGGTACCATTGTGGCACAGATTTACTTCGTATACAGATCTTTGTCAAAACTAACCTTATAAATTGTCATTCCTTTTTTTCTGCTGTCTTCTTAGTAATCACATGTTGATGATCAACATTTGACATACTTTCTCCACATTTAAATTAGTTCTTGCCAGATGGCCAGCTCTCTTGTTTTTGGTACTACTTCATCCCTTACAGACATTTGTGTTCATTTCATAGATTTTTTTCCAGGAATTTGCTGCAACATTTTGTAAATGTCAGTGGCAATGCAGCCACTAAACGTATTGAATTTCGTCACATATCAAGATGGCTGTCTTGTTGCACCATGTAGCCTGGTAGAAGTTTACTTACACTTCAGAGGTGCTTGCTACATACATTATATAGGCAAGCACTTCTGAAACACTGATAGACTTCTAAAGCCTGCATGGTGCAACAGCTCAGAAGACAGCCATATGTACACTGAATTTAATGAATGTTTGGCACAAAACTGCTAAACTGTGTAGTCAAGTCTGTTTTTTGGCAAAAGCCAACCCACCAATGTTTCCGACTGTTGCAAAAACATATTGGCGCAGTCATTTATAAGATTTTGTACAGTGCTAACAAGGTCTTAGCATTGTAATCCTAAGATTTAGAGTAGATTACATGTTGAAGCTCGTAAATTATTTTTCTCCATTCGAACAGTAATGAGGCAAGATTTTTAATCTAAGAATGGACAGAGTAAATCAAAAATGAAAAATTTCATTTCAGCACAGTAATGAAACACATTTACAGAAGGAATTCAGTTCCTTTAACTTCTGTTCTTAATAAAAATTACCAAGCACTGCATTTTAAATTGCATATTTTTTTGCACAGAATTGACATCCAAATGTGGCAAAAGTTAAATATGACCATATTTGTGTTTTGTATTTTTTACTTTCAGGACATTTAATTCATAATTAATGAAAACTTTGGGAACTTACAGCGTAGAAATTTGTCTATGCTTTTTCATATTGGAGTTAAATATAAACATGTTTTGTATTGCAGAATCCGTATATGAAGGAGAAATTTGTTTTGGTCATAGAGTCACTCCATGTGGCTGACAATGGACAGCAGGATAATGTGAGTCATATGGTGTAGGGACATTATAATTATTGCTTTTCTGTACAGGTTGTACGGGTACCTGGTGGTGTGGGAAGAGGAATTTTATGTGCTTGGGCACCTGAGTGGCATAATTAGTTATCTGTTGATAAACTGAATATCTAATAATTAATTGTAACTAATATTACCACTGATGTGCCCATATTTTTTTGTAATAATTGTTTGTTATTTGTAAACCATGGACAGATAACTGTTATAGCTGTTCAACACTGTACTTATGTCTCATTGAACCTAGCTTGTGTATAAATGAGGTATAGGTTAAATGATGTGTAAACTGTTTTATAGCTGTAATGAATAAGCTTTGTGTTGTACAATCGTGTGTGATTTCCATGTCAAATGATCATTGCGAAGAGTATTATTTTTATATCCTGCAATAAAAGCTGTGAGTTGACTGCTTTCATTTATCATGTGATAAATGTGATGATAATTTTGAAACATCTACTGCAGTTGAGGTGTATGTTTTGCTTAACTTTATCTGTTCATGGTGGTGATGTTTGTGACACATTACTTGTTGGTATTAGTTTTACCATGTTGTGGTTCTTTTGTGTTTGGCATGCTTTTCTTCGTGGCTGTGTGGTGGTGGGATGACTGCTGTACGTCAACATACAGAATCCCGGTTATATGAAAGAAAATTTCTTCATTATGATAGAATCATTACATTTAGCAGATACAGGAATGCAGCAAAATGTAAGTCACAGACTGTGTTGTTGACAGTCTTCACCTGGTTTCTTGCACGTGCACCTATGTGCTATATTTTGTGTCATATATGTACTATAATTTGATTCACTTTTGCAGCTACAGAAAACAAATTGAATTGCTTTGTAGATTATGAATCAGCTTATGAGCACAGAATGTAATTAATAATATATATAAAGTGGACATCTTATTTCATAGCACATCTTTGCATAAGGTGAATTTCATCTTAACTTAGTAATCTCTTTCTGCCTTTGTAGTTATGTTTTAATCTGTATTAAGCGTTACATTTTCAACATATCACCAAATTTAAATTTGACTAAGTTCAGACTGTTATAGACGGGTCTCAAATAGGCGATTAAATTAGTTCCTTCTCGTAATTTCAAAGATTTTAATGATGCAAGTATTAGATGTTGCTGAAATTGGATTTCTTCTGGAAAGGTGAGGAACACGGTTTTTTGCTTCTTTAAGTAACTTTAGAAATTATACAGAATTAATCATTACACAAGTTGCCATTTATATATCTTGTATGCTGGTGTACAAGATCACATTATAAGCTCAAAAGAAGTCTTCCAAAACTAGGTATAATTTCATATACGAGGTGCGATCGGAAAGTTTCTAGACTGCGCCTATAAAAACCCATACACTTATCTCAGGTATTAAATTCATCCATCACCCTCGAAGTAGTTCCCCTGGGAGTGAACTCGCTGCCAAGCCAGGAAGCATCCCTGGAAATCTTTCTTTGTCAGCCTGTTAAGCACCATCTGCGATTCTGCCTGAATCTCTTCTATCGTCTCAAATCTCCTTCCCTTTAGCTGAATTTTCATCTTTGGGAAGAGGAAGAAGTCACACGGCGAATAAGGAGGGTGCGGGATGACGGCCATGGTGTTTGAGGCCAAAAACTGCCGAACTTTGAGGGCGGTGTGCGCTGGCGCGTTGTCATGATGCAGCAGCCAGTTGTGGTTGCGCCACTTTGACGGCCGCTTCCGTCTCACATCTTCACGCAACAATGTCGCACAAGTCGTTGATGGTACGACGTCGATCTTCGTGAATGGCCTGCCGAATCTTGGTAACATTTTCGGGCGTTGTGCTCGAAGATGGTCGTGCAGAACGCTCGTCATCATCGACAGAGGATCGGCCATTTTTAAAACGTGAATGCCACACAAAAGTTTGTGCACGACCCATTGCGGACTCCCCAAATGCTTGCTTTAGCATTTCATAGGTTTCCGTAGCCGTTTTGGCGAGTCTTTGGCAAAATTTGATTTGTTCATGAAAATCCGCCATTTCGAAATCGCAGGAGGGTCGGTGTAATGCACTACCAAAACGCCCGTAACTAAGAAACAAATGCTAATTCGATGATGCCGGCTGGCACACTGATTCACTATGAAGGTAGGCCGCACCCCCTAGCGGCAGAAGCTCGTACTACATCCGGTTCGCCCGTTATTGACACAGTCTGGAATCTTTCCGATCGCACCTCGTATGATACATAAAATGTGAACCTTAAATTGTTAGACTACTGTGCATCATGTAACTCTCACTATAATTGAAAATCATATTTGGTATATATTTATTAACATCAAGATTACAATAAAATAATGTGTGGTGGAAAAACATGACTACACTTACTATAACTGGAAAGTCATGAGGATGAACTAGATGCCACATGCCATTTGCAACAGCTGATATAGTGTGAACGGACACCAGATCCAAGCTACAACCAGACAACTACCATTGTGGGTGTTAATGATAGTATGTGATTAAAGATTTTGCAACTTTTGAAAGAATTTTAGTCAGATTATTTTATAGTTGTCCTCTCGGGGAAAGAAATTTCTCATGAGATTTTCGACCGGTATATGGGACCGGCACCAACCCAGCGTCGTGAGGAATTTGGGGAGCTGCAATGGGTAGCATAATCCGGTCATGGAAATTAACAATGGCTGGGGGTTTGTCGTGCTGA
Source organism: Zootermopsis nevadensis (assembly GCF_000696155.1). Next base: position 255,388 of record NW_019059775.1, on the reverse strand, counting down.
CCACACGTCACCCTATATCTGGTTTGGTGATCGTTCACCTCTGCTTAGGCATGTGAATGTGAGGCCAGCAGTCAAGCTAGTCGGCTTTGGCTCTCAGAGGGCTGTTACACCTCGGATTATTACTATCTGGTGAATGTAGCCCTGAACTTAATTGGAATTATTTTATGTGCCATGTCATCTTGTATACCAGTGAATGTAGTAGATGAATTCTTACATCTCTTCCGTGATATATGTAAATGAAATATGCATATGTTTTTCCCACTGACTTTTCTGTAGCTGGTCCGTGTAGACAAACTGTAACTCAGTCTTATATTAACCTCTGTTATACTGGACAAGCCAGTCTGTTAAGGGAAATATCAGTTTTATGAATGAGAAGTAACTTCTGTGTTAAGAGGTGGACTCATGTAACAGAGGGTTGTGTGTCAGGTGAAAGTTTGCCATCCTTATGAGAAAATTGTGCATTTTTAAAATTTAATAAACAATAATAACATGAAAGCCAAAATTGTTGAAATTTTTCTGTTTAAAAGGGTGTTTTGCCCCTCCCTCTCCTGAGTTAACAGTGGTAAGCATCTTATCTGTTGCATTGTAAATGCCTACAGTAGTTTTAATAAGAACAGTGATGTGTTCACTTTTAGTGCAGCTTACTGTACCATGAGAAGAAAGTAGTTGCTTTATAGTCATAACTTATTTATGTTAGTTGCTAGTAGTTTAACACTTGAGTTGCTGCATAATGTTTAAAGAGGATTGGAATTTTGCTTCTAAGATTTGAGGTTCGTGGGTGGTTGTCAGTGTTACTCAAAATTGTTGGTAACTATCTACAAGGCTACATGATGTCATAACCCAGAAGGGCATAATTTGCTTATAATTTTACATGTTTGTAGTGAGTGTGATGTTAAGAGCAGTGGTTATTTTGAAAGGTGGGTGAAGAGCAAAGTAGTAGTTGGTAGATGTTTATGGGTTGTTGTGTATTGTACATTCATAACCTGAATTATGTTAAATACTGTAAATGAATATATTTAATTGGTCTTCTTACAGTGAAAATAAAACAGAAGGTAGTACTGAAGATGGCTGTCTTCTGTTGTGTCATGCAGACTTTTACTGACGTTTTAGAGGTTCTTGTTGCTCCCATTTTCAACGTGACCTGATGATGGAGGCAGCATGTACTTCTCAAGCATTGGTAAACTCCTACCAGATAACGTGACACAGCAGTCCAGAAGACAGCCATCTTCAAGTTATCTTTTCATTTATACTGTCCTCTCTCTTTTTGTATTATTTTTACATGTTCTTTCTACACTGCTACTTTTTCTTACTCTCGGTGTTACTTGAAATAAATATTTCTAAATTCTTGAAGCATGCAATTAGAAAACACAAAGTTTTGATAGGAAATCTCATGGAAAGCAGCTGCTTTGATAATAAGGTATGGATGAGTGTAGATATTGTTAAAAGGTAGGTTATGCAAATTTGGATTTGAAAACGACTATCTTCTGTGGTGTTGCACTGTGTTGTCTTGTAGGAATTTACCGCTCTGATGATGAAAGCAGAAAGCCCCCCCCCCCTCCAAAAAAAACGTAAGTAAATCTCTACCAGACTTCATGGTGTGACACCTCAGAAGACGGCCATCTTCATATTCGCGAGAACCTGAAATTGTAAATTGTGATTTTATTGTTGCTTTGATTATGCTGTTGTAACTGCCTTCAGGTACATGAGCTACCACCAGAAAAGCTGAGAAATCGAGATGTGGTCCACATAGATATTGCTAATGATTCTGTAACTGCAGCTGATTATAAACCTGATGAAGACCCAACAAAGTTCAAAAGTGAGAAGACAGGACGAGGACCTCTTAGAGGACAGTGGATGGATAAGGTACAAACAATTTTTATTAATCACTTAGTCGTGTATTTTTTAACTTCAGCAACACTCATTATACCATTTAAAAGGTCATCTGGAGTGGTGTATCAACAATTGAATTCTCTGCAGCTACTAGCATGCAGCCTAACCACATAATACCCATTATCTTGACTTCTTCTGCTGTGTGTCATTGTATGATGTTTTCCAAAAAGGTTGTGCTTTTGACATAATGAAATTAATTTTATTGCTGATTCAATAGCAGTACTTCTGTGATGTTTAATTTTAATGTGTTGTTTCAGGTGAAACCAGTCATGACATGCTACAAATTAGTAACTGTTGAATTCAAGTGGTTTGGTCTCCAGACAAAGATAGAACATTTCATCCAAAAATCAGAGCGACGCCTCTTCACAAATTTTCATAGGTATTTTATGGGTGCATTATTTCTTTGAAAGTTGAATTGTGGTTTTTTTATCAGATGAATTAACATTTTAATGTAGCATTAATGTACCAGTCTGACATCCTTGTGGCATCTGATTCTAACCTCAATGAGGATCTGGTACATTGGCTTCTCTTATCCCCTGCAGTTTTCCAATTATTATTCATATTGTCTTGCAAAATAGGTTTTGATATTGTGTAAACTTAGCTGTTTACTCTGAAGCTCATTAAATTATAATTAGGAGTGGTCTCTAATGTTAAATGTAATTCACTTGTACAGGTAGCCCTCGATTTGCGCCGATTTTGAAACCAGAAAGTCAAAAAGTGAAGAAGAAAAACTATTATTTATAACGTTTTACAATGTTTCTCGTACTGATTTTTATACTAAATCGTAATTCTTACATCACTGATTTTGAATAAAAATTATAAATACAGTCATCTCTGCAATTACGTATGTTTCATTAATGCGAATTTGCTCCAATGAGATTGATGAATCGGCAAAAGCTGTTTGTGAATGCAAACTTTTGCATATGCGAGTTTGCTCTTATGCAGTTTCATTCCTGGCGCTTTAAACTTTCAAAAGACTAATTTAATCTCTGCGGAGGTACCGGGGTTATTTTTACTATGCAATTTTCTATAGGTCAGCGTCTTAAATGAATGCAAATATCGCATAACAGCAGAGATGACTGTACACATCAATTGCTGTCAATCGCGGGGACCAACGAATTGCCAATTGTAAGTGTATAAAATATATTTTTTAAATTCCCTTTATTTTATTTACATTATTTCAGAGCTTTAAATGTAATGCCATTATATTACTCGTCAATGTTTGGGTGCTGGGAACGCATGTCATTGACTTCCCATTAATTTACATTATAAAAGAGTTTCAATTTACGCTGATTCCGTTTACGCCAGTTCGTCCAGGAACCCATCCCCAGCGTAATTCCAGGACTACCTGTAATCTTTATTTTCTAAATTTCTGTTAACAGCAGATGAAAATCAGCCAAGTTCTCTTTACATATTACTCTGAAAGCATTACTTTGTTGCTAGTCAATAAGTGGCATTTCAGCTTCAGGGCAGAATTTGTGTGATCATTTCCTCCATTGTCCAGTGAGTTGCAAATTGAAGTGGAGCTTTTCGGAAGAAGGTTGAATGACATTGAAATGGGACACTTCACTGTCCCTTACTCCCTTATAAGGCCCTAAATTAATAAAATATTTGTTGTGGGTTTTGCAGGCAGGTGTTCTGCTGGATAGACCGCTGGCACGGTCTCACCATGGAGGATATTCGAGCCATTGAGGAGAAAACAAAAGAAGAATTGGATAAGGTGGGCAGACTTTAATTGATTGTCTATTAAATAGAGTTCTTACTGATGAGAGCTGCTAACTCCATTTTCTTGGCTGCCATATCATGATTTGTTGCCCTCGGTGGACTAGTGGTTAGCGTGCTCGCCACTGGACCCAGGGTTTGCAGGTTCAATCCCGGCCGAGGTCGATGTATTTTTTAAGAGTGATAAAAATCCGTAGCACAACTTCCTTCGGAGGGAAGTAAAGCCGGCAGTCCCATGTCGTAGATTTATGGCACCTTGCGAACATGATGCAGAGTGCAGCAGAGGAAACGCGTGTTTTTCAAATAACAATAACTCAGTTGATTTTCAAGTTAAAAATTTTTTAATTACACAAAAAGAAAGGTTTTTAAATGCAGTTCTTGTTGAACTTTTTGAATTACTTCCGAAAAATAACGTCCATCAAGTGACGCCCTTCCTTCTGTGCGCACTCTTGCAGCCTCTCCTCGAAATTCTGCATTGCTCTTCCCAACATTTCTTCCCCCACAGTAACGATTTCCTGGCAAATGGAATCTTTCAGTTCCTGGATGTTGCGTCGTTTGTTTCTGTAAACCTTTGATTTGAGGTAACCCCACAAAAAATAGTCACATATGGAGAGATCAGGGGAGCGAGGCGGCCAAGGGATATCACCGAAACGGGAGACGACGTGTTGGGGAAACATGCCACGAACCACCTGCATCGATGCTCTCGCCATGTGTGCTGTGGCACCATCCTGTTGGAACCACATTTGCCGCATATTGACCCTTTGTCTGCGCAGTTCTGGAAGCAGGAAATTGTTAAGCATTTCGACATAGCGTGCCAAAGTCACTGTAACTGAGGTATCCCCCTCTTCAAAAAAATGAGGGCCAACCATCCCAAATTTGGCAACTCCGCACCACACTGTTACTTTTGTTCTGTGGAGAGGTCTTTGGTGTAGCTGCCGTGGGTTCTCCGCCGCCCAGTACCTACAGCTTTGTTTGTTCACAGCCCCATCTAACTGGAAATGTGCTTTGTCACTCATCATTATTATCGTATCTTCATTAAGAATGCCAAACATTGTTTCAGAAAATTCTCTTCGTTACACAAAATCTCCTTGGAGCAGCTTTTGTACTATCATTATCTTGTACCGATGAAATTTTAAGTGTTTGTGTAGGATGCGACGTACAGACCGATCTGACATCCGCAAAGCTAAAGCTTGGCACTGAGCAGAACGCCTCGGGCTTCTGAGAACTGCCAATCTCACTCTCTCAACATTTTCAGGTGTACGCACAGATGCGGGAAGGCCAGATGGTTTCCTCTTCATCACAGACCCTGTTTTCCTAAATGCATCAACCCACCTGAGTATTGTGTTATGATCGGGGATGTTTACGGAAAAGGCGCTGAACGGCAATTACGGATTCACCACTTTTGATACAATTTTCAACGACAAACACCCGATGTTCGCGGGTCCACGGTGCCATGGCTACTGAAACTGCATCATCTAAGGTGTCTACTAGCAAGGGGCGGAAATCCCCCACCCTCCTCCTTGCCGAGTACTAGCCATTCGAAAAACATGCGTTTCTTCTGCCGCACCCTTTACAAGATGTTTCGTAAGCGAAATTCAGCAGCCATTTCTCACCCAAGTCTCTCCTGATTCACTGCTTGATGGCTCTGGCAGTCCAATCAGGAGTGAGTATAAATTGTGCAGAGTCAGTGGGCTAATCACTCACTTCTCTTAAATGCACACTTTAAAAAAAAGACTATGAAACCTCCGAAAGGAGGCCCTAAGTTGCACTGAGGAGTTACAGGAACTATCTGTCTATCTGTGTATCATGATTTAATGATAAAGATACTGAAAACAAAGTCACTGGATTCAGCCAGATCTATGACTAAACACACAACAAAGTAGGAAGGAAACAAACTAAACTTTATGAAACAATGGCTGTCTCATTGTGTCTTCGATAAGAGAAGACCTGAAAAGAGGATTAAAAAATGGTACAAATGGAATTTCTAAGAGCCAAAGATAAGGGAAGATGATGTTAGGACCTAACTCAAGTTGAAATTATTGTTCATAACTACTAGTAGTTTTAAGAATATCACCTTGCAAAGAACGCATGTGGAAACTCTGTGTACTCCAGTATGGATTGCACTTTCGAGTCTTGCTGTTTCTGCAGACGTATTTGATTTTATGTGGTGCAGTGTTCACTCCTATTTTGGGTTGTGACTGTTCCCGATTTGTCCTTGTTGCTTATGAAGCTAACTACGTGTGCCTAATGCCAAAGTTTAGGATTACCTCCATTCTCCTATGTATCCCTACTACCTTTTATACATTTGGTTCCACCAGCATTCAACAGATTCTGTTTTATGTTCTTATATTTTCTTTCAAAGAGGATGTTACTTTTTAGGAGGTGGTGTGTTGGATATGATATTAAAAATGTTATCACTAACTAACAAACTAACAACTCTGTGGAGCAGAGTTGTCTGTGAGAAACTAATAGTTGTTTAAATAGTCATTACCTGGAACTCATAGGTCCCTTAGCATATTCATAAATCTTCTCCCTAGTTGAATCTTCTATCCAGAGCGAAATTCAACTCACACCTAACCTAATTTTAAGATGCATTACACTTCACTTTATGTGTAGGTCTTCCAAGTGGTCTCTTCTCTTCAGATTTTTCTGTCCAAACTATCATTTACGAGAAAAATATGTTGAAATCGATATGAAACTTCAGTCTGATGAATATATCTCTTACTAGTTCAGTTATGAATTCAAAATCCCTGTTGTGTTACAAGACATGCATGTGTGTTCTTTGTTGAGTGTAGTAACAAGCATTGATTAATGTTACAGCAACGCATGATTGGCGAGGTCCGGGGCATGAAGGCTGAAACGGAATGAAGAGGATGCTCACACTGCCCCTTCTTCCAACTTGCCCGTTGCTTGCATCACATGCCATATTTCAAACTGTGGCATTTGCTGTTAGCCAGTACAATAAATGATTTAGTTTAAAACACAAAATACTTTTATGTCCGCTACATTAGAAGCATCCCCTTTTTAATTGCTTAAAACAATTTAATTACAGTTCGATTACTTTCCAAACCTCTGTTGGGTTTTGTTTAGCAAGGAAGGAAGGTAATTCCTGTCAGTGAATTGAGACGAAGCAGGGCATGCATGCTCACTGGGAGAAGAGCAATTTTTTCTTGTATGTTTCTACGCTTTTGACTGGGTTTTTGTGTGTTTGGTTATGAAAGTGAAAAAGGTTTCCTACGTTTTTTGTCACTTCCCTGTCCTCAAGGCAGAAATAGACATAGGCATTAAATGTCTGGACAAGAGGTGATCCCAACTGCCCATTTTCAAAATTCTTATGTACTTACACAATTTGTATTTTGGTAGTGGGCAGAGAGTACTATTAACATTGTGCTGAAAAAAAATTCTCATGTTTTGTGGTTTCATGAAAGTTGATATATTCATGAATTTGTAATTTCGTACTTTGATTTCTTTAGAATAAATTTATACACATAATTATATATATATATATTTATATATTGTTATTGAGTATAATTGTTGCACTTTTTTAATCTCTCATGAATCCATGATCTTGTAGCAATAACTGAAAACCCATTTTGGAGAGAGGAGTTTTAATTAGACTGCATTTGAGAGATACAGTTACACAGAAGAATTATGACATCACTGTCCTTTGTTGTTCATGTTTAAAGTAACATTGTTTGTATTTTATAAGTATTGCCTACATTTGTTATTATATTGGCCTGATTTTAGAAGAGAATATGCTTGCCATTTCAACGCAAGCTTCAAGAATTAAGTGTTATGAACAGAACACTTTTTGCTGTATCACGTCAATATTAGGCAGTCTTTGTTATGTAAGATTTGAGGTTTTCACAGCGGTGAGTATGAAGATTTCTGTCTTCTGGGTTGTTGCGCTGTGTAGTATGGTTGATGTTTACCAACATTTCTGAGGTCATACTGCCTTCGTCATCAGGGCGATGAATGTGCCAATTGGGTGGGTGGGGCTGGGTTTATAGGAGCCGGACCGTGAATGGAGTGGCCTGCCCCCAGCCAATGGGAGCAGGTGTCAAATCAGGCGTGGGTGTGGACCAATAGGAGCGAGTGTGAGAGAGGGGGAGAGAAAGGAAAGAGAGAGGAGGGGGTTGAAGGACAGCCCCGGGAAGTGCGTTCGGTCGGACATCAGGAGTTGGGTGGTTTGTGATCGGCCACTAACCTGGCTTTTTTCAGGGCCCCAATTACAATCCACCCGATGTCCCATCGGACGCACTTCCCGAGGCCCTCACAAAGGCTGTCTTCAACCCCTCTCTCTCTTTCCTTTCTCTCACACTCACCCATGCACTCCTATTGGTCCACACCCACGCCTGATTTGACACCTGCTCCCATTGGCTGGGGACAGGCTACTCCATTCACGGTCCAGCTCCTATAAACCCAGCCCCACCCACCAAATTGGCACATTGATCGCCCTGAAGATGGAGGCAGTATGACATCAGAAACGTTGGTAAACATCGACCATACTACACAGTGCAACAATCCAGAAGATGGAAATCTTCAGTCTTTGTTTTGTTGTCATTTAACAATCACTGTTATTATTGTCTCAGTTCCTTGTCTTGGTTATTGTCATCCAGAGAGTTATCAGAAAGAAACATTTTACTGATGAGACATCAGTTCTCCCGTACAAGAGAGGAAACAATTTTTTGAAATAGTTTGGTGTGAAACCTGTGGGGCATAACTTCCTTATTTTGTGCCCTACTTATCCATTGCTGTTGATCAATTTTATTTATTGCTTCTGTCTACTTCTGCCTTTCAGTAAATTTCTTTTCTTAAAAACTTATTTTTATTAATTAATTAATTTGATAGACAATATTGTAGGCGATGATGATTATTTGTACAATAAGACAATTATTGGGCGTACAATCTAGGTTTTGAATCCCTTTATGTAAGTATTGATTTTAAATGTTATACTTTTTTCTTTTGATTTTATTTATCTCATTCTTCATGTACAGATGAATTATCACTGATCTCTGAATGGAAAACACGAGTATACTGATTCTCCTACTGTGGTTCATAAACCCATTACAGTGAATTAGCAAATACAATTAGTAAAAGCATAAAATAGAATCATATGTCTTCAATATTAATGTGGATACCAAGTGTCATAAATTTGTTTTTGAGTTCTGTGCAGTTTGCATGCACTTAAAACTAAAAAGAAGATATGAATGAAATAAAAGTTGGCTGAACTTTATAAAATATTGACAGTTAGCACAATTCCTTCTTTTAAACTAAGAATATATGAAATGATATGAAGGAAGAAGTTAATTGTGTAAGATAGATGACTGTCACTTGTTTTATAAAATAATAATGAGATAAGAATGTGCAGAATAATATTGTATAATAATTTCTTCTATTGGTGTTTTAGAAGTGTTGGTGTAAAACATGTGCTATAGGCTCAAGAATAACTAATATTTAATTTTTACTGCAAAATTGAAAGAAAAAAGTACACTTGCGTAGTTAGAAGTGTGCAGAAGGTGTGTGAGTTTAAAATCCTGTGATGTATTCTTCTCTCGGCCTAGTTGGGGTATTGATTGGTAGTCATGGAAACGTTGGAAACCGTCTAGTAATATCATTCCACAAATATTTACATCAGTGCTTCATTTAGCAGTACTGTTCTTAAGTGACAATATGACAACAATTTTGTGTAAAGAATCCCATAATACAGGTAAATTAAATTTAAAATTCTTGTACTTTTGATGTCTGTCAACCTGAAAACTATGTATTAGCCACAAGGAAAAATGGATAACTCAGAATTGTACATCATCATATTATGATTAAATATGCTCTGAAATTAAATTAGAACAGTTTAAGAATGAGAGCCTATAAATGAAGAAATCCAGGTAAAGAATGCGAAGTTTTCATTCTTATCTAAAATCTGTCGCTTGGATGAAAATTTCACTTTCTATTTTACATGTGTTTGTGATACGACTTTACTGTTTTGTGGCTGTTTTTGGTTGATGTAAATAAAATAGAAAATTTAAATTGTCTCATAGTTACAGCTATGTTTTGCTGAGAATTACAAAGTGCTGTGGTGTCATCAGTCAGCTCAAAGACACAGTAATTTCATGTACCATTATTTCTTTGAAACCTGTATCTTGTATTTCGTCACAACTGTTATGGGTTCTGTCCATGGATGGATATTTTTCACAATCCTTTGTATCATCGGTATAAGTTAACAAATGAAGCAAAGTTTACCATTCCATAAAGGTGAAATTTATTTATGCCAGCAGTTTATGCAACTCAGTATTGAAGTTTGGGAACCTCAACCAACTTTGCATTGATCTAGTCAATGTGTCAAAAGATAGCATTTCAGCAGATACAATAATACAATAAATGAACCTTAAAATATGAAATGTGTGTAGTTTAATTAATTGGTGTAATGATGTTCACATGTATATAAATTAGAATATAATTAAATAGTGATGTACAGCACAAGAAAAAAATCACTAAATGTCTCTTGTGGGTTGGTAGTTACATGATGTGTCAAGCAAATAAAACAGTGATTTAATAATAATTATTGATATGTATGAAGGGGAAATGATACTTGCATCAGCATTATAAATTATTATTATTATTACTTGCTGTTATAATTATTATTATTATTAAGGTGAATAGAATTTCTGTGCTAGCAAATTCGGAGATTATAAGAATGATGTTTAATAGTTGTATATCTCTGTTCAAACAACAAACCTTTTTATATCAATTTCCCACCACTCTGAAATGTGAAACATGGTTAGCAGTAGTTACATCAGTCCAGTGTTTAGTTACTGAATGTGTACCAAGTTCTTTTGAGAATGATGTGTTTTGTGCAAGCTTCGGATAAGGAAATGTATGTGTCCTAAGTTTTGCTGCCATCTCGGTGCATTCTGAAGGAAATTACAGCGAAACCTTAATTTAGGTTTCTTGTTCTAAGGTATTAATCCCATAGATGATAGACTTCCGTATAACCAATACAGTGATCTATTGTTCATTCTGCTATCTAGTCATTGTTATGGTCTAGGATGTACTGTGTAGCCATTTTATTGTATATGATCAAGGCCCCAGTCTAGCCATGATAATTGTCTAGAACAGCATTTCTCAACCTATGGTACGTGTACCCCTGGTGGTATGCAAACTGTGTAAGAAAATCAAAAGATAATATTTACATAAATAAGTTTTCCCTGAACACCTTTGGTTAGTGGTACATATAATGTGTTAAATTAGAATTGGTGGTATGCCTGAGAAAAAGGGTGAGAACTCCTGGTCTAGAATATAGTACCCCATCTAGTCATTATACTAGTCTAGGATGGAGTCCCCTCTTATCTAGTATTGTGGATCCTATCTGTTCATTATAATGGTCTATGATTGAGTCACTTAGCTAGCATTTGTAAGGGTATAGGTTTCAGGCCCTTGTGCACCCAATATAACGGTTTATTATCGTGACTGGTATATATGTAAGTAGGTAACTATATATACTTCTCTATCCTAGACAGTTATAATGACTACATATGGGGCCATTAAAATTACTAGAAGTAGGCCTCTATCCCAGACCATTATAGTGGCTTTACAGGGTCTTCATCTGAAACCATTATAATATCTACATAAGGGGCTTGATCTAGACCATTATAATGGCTATGTGGGGGCCTCCGTTTCAGAACATAATAATGGATGCACAGGGGCCATGATCCCAGACCATAAAACAGTTGAGTCCTGACTATCCGACGTAAGCGTCAGATAATAACAAAGACTAATGAAAAATATCAACTCAGTTTATTATATTATTAAGAAAATGCAGCATAGCGTTAAATGAGAAGATCTTCCAAATATGGTATTTTCCATAATTTATATTTATAAATGAAGGTTAATTTTTATAAAGTAAATTAGAAGTGGGTGTTTGATTCTGAGCCGCTTTCCTTTTCTTTGCAGCAAGGTCACGCAAATGTCTGAAATGTAATACATCTGTAGCAGCGGAGTACATAAAATTTAGAAGGTGCATGATGAGAAATTTGATACATTCTGCTGCATGCTAAATTGACTGTTTACAGTACAGCACATATTTTGTACGATACTGATCATGGATGAATTGTATGTGGATGAACGGATCTTGAAGTCTGGACTTGGTGGTGGAGTAATAACTGTTCAAACTGTGAATGCCATAAGACGTAGTTTGAAATTGCAGTTTATGCGTCATGTAAGGCGTAAATTTTTTAATCCTTTTAGCAAATCATAGATTGGTAGACTGTAAAAGAAGTTTATCATCCGTTACAATTACTGTACATATTACATTACATCAACATAGATGATCTTTCGGTTTCATAGATTATCCATCATGTCGGAGCAGTAGTGTGCAATGAAAAGCATTCCAGAACAAGCAACATGGCAGCGCAAGTGCAAGTTCGTTTCATTACAAAACAACGACAGTAAGTTTGAGTTTAAAATAAGACAGATAAATTGTATTTAATGTCGAAATTACATTCTTGTTGTATTTAATTATGTTCTTGAAAGACTGCTGTGCGATAAGTAATATCCAGGGCAATATATTTACGCACTTGCCACCATGAAACCAGCATGAGAGAAACGTGGTGACTTGGTTTTCTGAAAGGCCGTGTGTATCAAAATAGCATTAATATAGATTGACAGTTATATCAGGTGTAGGTCGGTACATTTTCATACAATTGCCATTAAATGTTTGTGAATGCGGATAATTATAGTGTCGAAGTGAAGTAGTTAAGTGCACACCGACATTAATGTACTGCTAAACAGTAGTGTTTGATATTGCAGGTTTGCAGTTCCAGATACTCCATTTACAGTCCCATCGAGTGTAAGCTGCAGTGAGCTTAATTCGCTGATTAACGAGCTTTTGAAAGGTATGTAAATGATGTGACTGGACCTATGAGGGTAATGTATTTGTTACACAAAGTAACATAACTGCTGCGACACACACCAATGTTGAATTTTCTTCTTGTTTGGTTATTTTTGTTTGTAAAATTTTTTGTAGATGATAAATAATGTGTAAATATTCAACTTTTGTATAATTTTGAAAAATTTTCATTATTTGTATTTTTATTTCACAGAATTTAGAACACTTGTGTGGTGAAAGTGTTAGACCAGTTCATTTATAAGATCTTTTTGTGTGCTTATTCACTCTGATAGGTGATGACCCTGAGAAACAGTTTCGAGAGATAGATTTTGATTTTCTGGTATGTGGAGAAGCCTTGCGGGTTGTATTGTCTGATCATCTACAAGAGCGCTCTGTATCAAGTGAAGTTACAGTTGATGTGGAATAACTGTTTGCTTTATGATGATTGGGTATCAGCAGTACATCTCAAGGGTGGTTGGTGAGTTCTTTCTGTCTTCCTAGAAAATACTTTAGAACCTTGTGTACTTGTAGTCTTCATTGGTAAGACTTATTATGTAACTGCCATATTTGCAACATCACCCTTTGAGTTTATGTACAGAAATTTTAAAAATAAATAATAATTGTGATGAATAAATGCTAGAAAAGTAGTATAATAATGGGTTAAAAATATAATGTATAGTTTTTAATTTAGGATACTGTCTGGTTGCTATGACAACACTTTGCATCTGTGGTCAGCAGAAGGGAAACATCGGTTGACCATCCCAGGACACACTGGCCCGATTAAAGCTGTAGCATGGGTGACACATGATGATACGTTGGCAACGTTTGTAAGGTAATAAGGAAAAACATGTTACTAAAGTGACCATTTTGAACAACAGTGGCCCAGGTTTTGCTACTTCTGCTGTCATGAGCCAGTCAGTTACAAAGTACTGAGTTACTTCAAGTGTAAATGAGACAAAATTTGTATGTGTGTATATTTGCAACACCCACCTTCATTCTTCTTGGTCACTTCAGTGTCGTGTTTGGCATGCCTTTGTATTCAGGGCTCTTGGCTTGGGAAATAAGCTTTCTCTACTCAGGTTTTCACGGCATCATAATTTTCTAGGAAATTTCTGGGGTAGTACCATAAAATAGGTCATAACTAATTCTTTCTGTATTCTTCCAGAATTATTCATAATGATGTTCCCACTTTTTTTAATTTTATGCTACACACATTCAGTAGTTTATACAGTCTGGATCTCTTACTTGTATAATTGTGCATGTTTTGACGTAAATTTGTCTATACGGAAGGGTCATTCGGCAAAACAGCGGTAGTTACAAAGATGTGTAAGATCCAGCGCCGAGTCACCTTTAAACGTTCATTCCTTAGGAATGGTAAGAGTAAGGGTAATGTAACCTACATGTAAAATGATCAATAAATCAAGACCTTTAAGAATCTGTAATGTATTTTATTGTAATTATAATTGTTTATAAATTTATTGTAATTTTAATGAACCAATGTGTACAATTTTTAATGCATCTGGCGCATTAAGCACCCGCCTCTCGAAAACCGTAAGAGATGGATCGGGACATATTACGTACTAAATACGTAAGCTTTCCATACCTCTTTTCATATTTTACATACCACAAAAGGTTTAGGTTCTACAAACATTTATTTATAGAAATAAAGGCGCATCACATTTCATGTTGCTGCTGCTGCGTTTGTGTGTTGCGTCATACTATATAGAGATACCAAATGGATGATATTGAAGCTAAAAGAGTCTGATGATGATAATTTAAATACAAAGACGTATTTATGTCATATTCTCCGAATCTGTGGTTCCACTGTAAATTTTTTCTTGTGTGAAACGTAAATGCTAAACTTTGAAGGTTAAATAAAGACGTCTCTTTTCAAGCTTGAACTTATTATATACTCTGTGGGAGACATTTGTGTAGTCATGTTCAGATGTTGTTATTGAGTTTTCAGCTGTGTGATTTCTAATTATAGATTTCTATACTGTTTTTCAGAGGCAGAACCAGTGATTATTTTGTTATTGTTTTCAGTGTATCACATGATCAGACAGCTATGCTCTGGGAATGGAATGTGTCTACTAATGCTGTGGAATGTATTCATGTCTGTCGAGGGCATGAGCGTGGTTTGGAGTGTGTAGGGATCAGTCGTAGTGAATCACGGATGGCTACAGGAGGTTTTGACACAAAGCTCAAGATTTGGTCAGCTGGTAAGGTTTTACACATATTGAAGTGTTTTCAGTTCTGTTTTGAAATCTGTAGATTATCATCACTGAAATGTACAGTCTCTTTGAAATTAGAGAAGTTTAAAATTCTACTTGTGTGAAAACAGCCTGTAGAGAGCCACTCTCTGAGAACAATTTATGTGGAATTATGTTGAGAAAAACCAGTACATAATAGTTTTCCCATATTTTTTATATAATTCTATGCAAGTCATTGTTTGGAGGTTGATTTAAAGTTGAGTCTTATAAAGTATAATTTTTAGCTTATTTTTATTATGGTGTTCAGTAGATTTGATATGAAATACCTGGTGAAGTAAAGTTACGACGTTTCATTTTAGCCATTCATGAGGCATCAGATGAAGGAGGAGAATCAGTTCCCAAGCGACTAAAAACAGAGCATGGGAAATCACAAGTTAGGGTAAGGAGATCAGTTTTGTCTTTACTGTACTGTACTTTATATTGAAGAATTGTACGTAGCTAAATTGTGTTTGAAATACTGTGCTTTGGGTTTTGAAAATTTGTGTAATAAATTGAAGGCCCACTAAATAAAGTAGATAAAATCTTTGAAAATACATTGTTGCTGGGAAGGTTGGAAGTGTTGCACATTTATTTGTTTGAATATTCTGTAGCTCTGTGTTGTACTGTTTGTAATTGGGCAGTGTCCGTTTTTTGCCGCCTCTACTTCCAATATTGTGTGTGTGTGTGTGGGGTGGTGTTGTTGTTGTTGTTTGTTTGTTTGTTTTTTGCGAAAAAATTAAAAATTAGCTTCCATGTGTATTTTAGGAAGCTGTCTGTACATCTAGATATACCTAGGTCAATCTTAACTTGTTAAAGGCTCCATGGTTTATATATTTGTATAAAAGTGATACACTTCCAGTGACGTACTTCTTTGATGACTTTGAATGATCATAAAGAAGCCATTTCTGCTGTGCAGTGAACATATTCTTCAGAAATACATTATATAATATTTTTGGTATTGTTCACAGACTCCGTTGATGACTTTGAAGGGTCACAAAGAAGTTATTTCTGCTGTGAATTGGACAGATTCTTCAGAAATATGCACAGCATCATGGGATCACACATTACGACTCTGGGATACAGAAATTGGTGGCATTAAGAGTGAGATTGTTGGTAACAAGTCATTCTTTGATGCAAGTTGGTCACCTCTTAATGGAACGTTAATTACAGCCTCTGCCGACAGACATGTTCGGCTTTATGATCCACGTTCTAATGGTTTGTGAAAGCTGTTATATTCTTTAAATTGTCATGAGCACACCTTACCCATTAATTTACTAAATTGCTGTTTTTTATGTACTATACTTTTCTTTGATCATCATAAGATTTTATCCATAAGTTGGGACTACATTGGTTTGCCATGGAGTCAGATTTATTCATATGCAATGAGTAAAATTTTTAAAGTACAGTGGCTTCTCATCTCTGATGTATTCAACTGAAGACCAAAATAGTGTCTTTAGAAAGGCATGGATGTTTGTCATCATCTTTCAGTGTTGTGTCATTCTGTGTAGGTAGAGGCCTTCGTGACTCGCCAACTCTCTGTCCAAGGAGTCCTACT
>NW_019059775.1:222826-234243 GCF_000696155.1 Zootermopsis nevadensis | reverse complement strand
TCGGCATTCTTAATGAAGATACGGTAATACAGAAACAAACCACGCAACATCCAAGAACTGAAAGATTCCATTTGCCAGGAAATCGCTACTGTGGGGGAAGAAATGTTGGGAAGAGCAATGCAGAATTTCGAGGAGAGGCTGCAAGAGTGCGTACAGAAGGAAGGGCGTCACTTGACCCACATTATTTTTCGGAAGTAATTCAAAAATGTTCAGCAAAAGCTGCATTGTAAAACCTTTCTTTTTGTGTATTTAAACTTTTTTTGACTTGAAAATCAAATGAGTTATTGTTATTTGAAAAACATGCATTTCCTCTGCAGCACCTGGTATAACTGTCTTCTTTTAGTATAATCAATTAACCAAATGCTCAGTTTGTGGGTGCGACAAAGTTTTTGCAAGTTACAAGAATAAATTTTGATATCACAAATACCATATCACAATATCAGTAAATGGAAAAAAAGTGTAACTTCAGGGACATTTATGTGCTACAGAATGTAGTGCATAAATTTCTTAGTATTTCACATTTATTAATTCTATATGAATCTACATTGGCAACAAAGTATTACAATTATACCATTTTAACAGTGGTGCAGGTAAATATCAGTTGGTTTTCCCTGTACACATTAAAGAGTGTCCTTGCACTGTGACCAGTAAGTTTCACAGGGGTATAAACGTACACTAGTATTCCGAATATAATGGTAAAATATCTAATAACTCAATAATATTGAGCTTGAAATAATGGTGGCATAATCTTGCTCCACAAAATTTTAAACACTTTAATTAAGCTTCCACAACCTGTAAGATAATATTTGATAGTTTGTGAGAAACCAGATTCAAATGAAATTCTTGTCAATGGTGCCATTAAGCCAAACTCCAAGGTTGACTTTTGTCACATTTGTTTCAAGAATATAATCCAAAATTACTAATTAGGCAGTTAATTGAGAAGTTTGTTAACCATAGACATACTATTTGCTTGGAAAAACATCAAAGAAGGAAGACAGCCTAACATTTTCCAGTTATATTTTCTCTTTCAACTGAATAAAACTTTGATCCATAGGTTGTACTATTGATGTCACGGTGGGTATTAAAACTATGGCTGTAATGCCCTCTTTCTGCATTTACTTTCATTTGGATGTGTTGGAGCATTATCCAAAGTTTGGAGTGTTTATTTATTTATTTTTAAAGGGAGTCTTGAAGGTTTCACAGTGACTGAACTTGATAAAATCCTATAGGGCAGTGGTATTCAACCTTTTTTGTTCGCATACCCCCAGATATAATTTCTCTTCAACTTTGTACCCCCAAAGTCGTTGGTGTATAATTCAAGTTATACATAGTATATAATCTACATCTAAAATAAATTAAATAAATTACATTACTGATTATTCAGTGTTTATCATAAAATAATATATATTTTTAAGTTTCACGTACCCCCAGGGGTACGCGTACCCCAGGTTGAATACCACTGTTCTAGGGCAACAGTCCATGTTATTTCTGGACTGGAGCCAAATGTTTCAGAGACCTTCTCCACCTCCATCATCAGATGAATTGACTGAATGAATGGTTTTGAGATTGGTCCAGCCATTTCCCATTGGCCAATGGCCAGTACCGAATGGTGATGGAGGAGTCATCAGCCTTGCATATTAATGTCATATAATGGTCAACCTCACATCATTCCCTTATGGTAGATGGAGAGAAGGTGTATAAAGCATCAGGCTTCTGTTCAGAACTGACACCCCTTTTTCCACAAATTTCAAACAGTTGAGGAGTACATTCCATTTTCAAGTATACGTAGTCTGCAGGTGAATTGATTACAATTTTTAATCTGTGGAATGTCTAGATGTTTATTTACTGTAGACATCTGTTGTCGAGCTGTTCAACTACAGTAGTGTATTGCATTTCACTGAGTCACATATTATTTTTATTCTTTGTAATTTGTGAACTATTCAACGTATTGAAAAGTCGTTGCCGTACAATTTATGAGTTCTACATATTATGTCATGTCATGTACCGTGAACTTTTTTGGAAGTCCTGCTTGAACGTGGTATATGTTGATAGTTGTACTCATGTATGTTGGATGTGTATATAAACAAAAATTAAATTTTCTGAACAACTTCTGCTGTATCCTCATCTGCCCCATAAGAGATATTAAATGTATTTATTGCTTTAGATGATGAAATATGCAGAATGGAAAGACAGATATGGCCTTCTCAGTTAATTCCATGTACTTTGGCTGAAAAAGTAGTGCCTCTTTATGTTTTCCACAGTGGTTTAATTAGTTCATAAGGTGTATCATTATTAGAACATTTTAATACCCTTTTTACCTAAATATTTTTATATACATGTTCTCTTGAATTAAAAATATACTTAAACGTTTGCATTAATGGCTTATTGATGTTGCAGTTTAATATTCTGAGTGTCTAGCATTTCCTTACTGATAATTGAAGGTAAAATGTGAATTATGAATTCTGCCCAAGTAAAGACTTCAGTTTGTAATTTAAACTTCCCACAGCCAGACCTCAAAGAGAGATTAGTAATTTTCTCACTCGAGAGCTACCATGATACTGTTGGAAGTCCTGAACATCCTCTGTGTTATTTATTGTGGGTATATCTAAAAATTCAGGGAGAATTACGCATGGGACCAGAGTGACTTTCCTTAGCTGTTAAGGAAATTGGATTTTTAACTTGAGTTCAGTGGTACCTATAACTACACCTGGTAGTGTGTTCTTAAATCAAGGATTAGGTGGGAAAAGGGTATAACATTCTTTGAAAACAGTAAAAAAAATAACCACTAAATTAATGAAACTTATAAGTTGTGAAGGACAAATAAAGTGTGTTTAATAGTGGCATCCCTTTTGTCTCGTCAACTTTATCACTATCCATCACTTTTGGAGAGCAGGTAATATGAATGTAACAATGCTAGTTTTATATATTTAAAATGTAAATATTTTTCTGTGTGATGGATCATCCCAAATACTTAGATATTTTTATGCACAAAATTAGTTGTATATATGATTTAAAACACATTCAGATTTTTACCAGAAAATTACATTCTTTTAGGAAAATAATGGACAGATAATAACAATTTATGCGAAGCAGATAGAGATGAAAAGGTCATTCTTGAGGTAGAGTGATATGAAAATTGCCAGAGAGATAAATCATTTGCACATGAACCCTGCAATGATTGTAAGAATTTGGTATCATTTAAAATTATTGAATAGGTTAAGAGGTAAGTGATGGCTACTATTTTAGTATGTTGATATGCAGAAATTAATAAAAAGAATGGATATTGCATTATAGTAATGCATATTTCTTTTAGATTTGCCAACAAACAATGAACTGGGGATCAATATTATGGTTCATCCACTCTGTTCACCAGATCTATCAGAAACCAATACCTTGGGTCTGTGAATATGTTATATAATTTTCCAGCAAATCATTCTAAGGCTGTTTTTGTGTTAAAAGTGTTGTACTGTGCTGTGCTGTGTGGTGTTTTTTTGTGGTAGTAAAACAATAATGGAACACCTATTAAGTTTACAGTGTATTATCTAATTCTTCTCTAAACCATGAGAAATGGTCAAGATATGTGGGATGACTTCTTGAAGAAGGACCACTTGGTGAGTTTTGTTTCTTCAGTATATTACATTTTGATATATTATTCTGAGATTTTGTTTATGTTATATTTCAGTATTAGGTATTGACTGGAGCCTACAAAGTTAGCAAGTTCTACCAATTTTTCAGGTCCAATATAATGTAATGGCATGGAACCCATTTTCAGTTGATCTTTGCTGGTAATTAGTTAGCTTATTTCAGCACTTACAAATTGCTTTTGTGTCCAATTTAGACATTTACCACAACTTGTGTGGTAGTGTCTTTGTAACGTGTATTAGGTTATTTATAAATTGTTTACATATTGATTGCAACATTTACTTTACTGTCCTCCATGTTTGCAGTAGAATGTTATATTTAGATCGTGCTCATGTGGAATGTTCAACACATCAGTTATGTGCATATGTTAACTGATGTTACATTTCGTAGTATTTATGCACTTACTTGCTATGCTATTTACACTTGCGAATTTTATGTGATGTGCATTCTCATATACGCTGTAATTACTTTACTGGCTCCTGGCTTCAGTTTACCATCATTGTGGTTTTGACTCAGTTTTGTTGAGGGACCATGGCCTTGGCTATCACTATACAGTATTAGTTTTTGTTTGTTTATTTTGTCACACTTAGCAGACGGTTGTGTAGAAGCTTGTTTTCTGCAATGGTGAGAGCACTGAATCTCGTATTTGTTTTAATGTTTCTGTATTATCTTCAGACATCAGTCTTCAGCCCCCCTTTTTTCTCTGTACTAAGCCACACCAGTTACTATGTTCAACTGGAGATATCTGGCAACCTGCTGCATTTTCTCAATTTTAAGATACCTTTTTTTTTATTCCAAATTTTAACATTTCTGAAATTGGTGTGTGTCTTATATTTGATGGCATCTAAGAACTGATATATACAAACAAAATGCTGGGTGGTGTGGTATGCAGTTGGATCATATGAGACCCTTGTGGTTATTACTTAATTATATAATTACTTGTTTAGATGGAAAAATTAATCGGCGTTGGTCATTCGCACTTTGCTTGAGGAACTGTACCAGTTTCTCTGATACACGGGCGCACATTTGTGAAGACTCGCCTATATGGGACTCTACGATCAGGAAACCTCTTTTGTTATTCCTGGACTGCTGCTCTTGCGTTCCCATCACAGTAACCATACACGAAGTGAATATCTGCATACTCTTCGGTAGAAAATTTAGCCATTGCTACGCAGTTGTTGCCTTTAACATTCGGCAATGTCCTACGTAAGCGATAACAAGGTACATACTCTGTCAATGAATTTATGTTGTTTACAAATAAATGATAAATTTTTCTTGTGTGTAATGGGTAGATCTATTTGTAGCTTATCATTTCTCTAGGTGAATACTTTGTTTTGTATTATGTGAAATTTATATAATAGTTTGAATTGTACTTTATAATATGTATTGTATTATTATTATTATTATTATTATGACTTTTTCCACATCCTGTTGTCGTCTGACTGTCTTATGGATCCATGGAATGTAAATAAATTATTATTATTATTATAAGCTACACGGGCCACTTCGATATTTCCGCGTCGCCCACACCAACCGTACCGCTCGCATTTCATCGGTTACGTAGGACGATAATTTTCTGCTGGAGGGGGAATCGGTTTTAAGTTCCAAGGCCATGCCTAAGTTATTAACATGACAGCAAGCTTTAAACCAGTCTTGTTCAGCGTAACACATTAAGGAAGACGGCAGGTTATGGTTCTTGGCCAGAGTGGAGCTTAGACTACATGCCTTATACTATCGAAGTGGATTATTGTTTCTTCTTCAGTACGAAGTAGTTGCTTCATAATAGCAATACGGCATTGTTTTGATTGTAGTCCTCATTCAATAATTACTATGGTTGTATATTCGAGAAATACGAAACTTATAGCACACGGTACTGTTTCAAAGTTGGTATCTGATGTAGGTTATGTAATTGAAAAGATGCAATGCTATGTGTGTAAATGTTTGCAGCTTGTATTGAGTGTTTCTTTTGTTCACTTTTACAGTTTTACGATACTCACTTCAGT
Source organism: Zootermopsis nevadensis (assembly GCF_000696155.1). Next base: position 228,598 of record NW_019059775.1, on the reverse strand, counting down.
GCCATGGAAGCAGAAATATTGCATCTCTATCATCATTACCAGAGACACACCAAATGCTGCAAAGAACATGTAGAGATTTTGCTGAGACTGAATTGAAACCATTAGCAGCTAAATTTGACAGAGAGCATCTGTACCCCAAGGATCAAGTACTGTAGTGCCATTTCAATGCATGTTGTGTATTGTTGTCTATAAGTAAAATTTGTTGGAATCTGTTCTGATACTTTTGTTGAACTTTCTGATTTGTAGATCCGGAAAATGGGTGAACTAGGCTTGATGGCTATAGATGTTCCAGAGAACCTGGGAGGTACAGGTCTGGATTACCTTGCATACTCTATAGCGATGGAGGAAATTTCTCGAGGATGTGCATCTGCAGGTGTCATCATGAGTGTCAATAACTCTCTCTTTCTGGGTCCTGTACTTAAATTTGGAACAGATAAACAGAAAGATACTTTTATTCGTCCATTTTCTACTGGTGAACGAGTTGGATGTTTTGCTCTCAGTGAACCAGGTACATTTCTTCATATTAAGAATATACAGTAAAACTTTTATTTTGCTGATTTAACGGATTAAAATTTTGTAACTTATATAAGATTACAGTGAAATATGGTCTGTGTATATGTGTTATACTGTGACTTCAAGGAATTTTTATTATAAAGTGGTTTTTGATTAGGGTTGCCAGGCAAACCACATATTCAGGACATGAGAGCATACAGACTATTGATGTGAAAACTTCTTACAATTATTAGATGGAAGGATAATTAATTGAGAAGAGGGCAGAGTATTTTTTCTGTAGCCTCCTGGTCCAGACCAGCTCTGGGGCCCACCGAGCCTTCTATCCAATGGGTACCATGGTCCTTTCCCAGGGGTAAAGGGCAGACAGGGCATGACATGTTTGAAATTTAAAATGGTAACTACTTGTTTAAAATGCATTTCATGTTGTTGTTACGTTCTTATACGAACAATGTGATGGAATTGTCAAATATAAATATGCAGCTGACATTGTACAATTCTGCATGTTGGTGTGTTCACATGTTATGGTAATAAATACCAGATTTAAACTTAAATATATTAAATCATTGTCAGATATTATTGGAAAATTTGAAACCTTTAGAAATGAATTCTGTATAATTTTAAAACTGAGTCAGGCTGCAAGTTTGATATTCCTGTGCTAGAACCACATCTTTACTAAAGAGCAGAAAACATGTCACTATAAGAGAACACAAATGGTTAATTGCGCAACTCTTATAGGGAACGGAAGTGATGCGGGAGCAGCGTCTACGGTGGCACGGCCCAGTGATGGTGGATGGACACTAAATGGAACAAAATCTTGGATCACTAATGGTTATGAAGCAGAGGCCTCCATTGTCTTTGCAACTACAGATAAATCCAAGAAGCATAAAGGAATCAGTGCTTTTATTGTGCCAAAACCAACTACAGGTATAGTTCAAGGTCACATTGTTCTTTTGTTATAATAAATCTAAGTAAATTGTAATTGCTTAATGAATAAACTTTGTCATAGTTAAATAGGATTTGAGGTTTTCGTGGTGGTGAGTATGAAGATGGCTGTCTTCTGGGTTGTAGCACCATATAGTCTGGTAGAAGTTTACTAACATTTTAGAGATCCTTGCTGCCACCATCATCAGTGTGATGACTCATTGCCTCTGAACCATCGGTAAACATTTAACGTAATTACTTCAACTCTCAATAAGTCCTAGAATCTGGTAACCAGAATGTGTAGACATTATTTTAGGACCTAATAATTACTCACAATTTCACAGGCTTGTCTTTAGGAAAGAAGGAAGATAAACTTGGTATTCGTGGATCATCTACATGTAGTCTCATATTTGAAGACTGCAGCGTACTAAAAGATAACCTTTTGGGAGACCCTGGTTTGGGGTTCAAGATAGCTATGATGACGCTGGGTAAGATAACCGACTTGTTTCTTAAGCTGACAGCTTTTGCCTGGTCAATATATCTCTTTTAATTGAATCTGAAATCCTATTACAGTGTTCTCAGAGACCTTATCATGAATCAGTTGACCTTAGTTTATTATTTTTAAAGTCCATTTCTGTAACAGTACAGATAATTATCCTCTCATTCAACAGTATATAGTCTGAGCTATTGAAAATTAAATACACTAGAAATAAATATATAAATAAATATGAAACTATTTTATGACTGCCAGATGCTGGTCGGATTGGTATTGCCTCCCAAGCATTAGGAATCGCTCAAGCTGCTCTGGACTGTGCTGTTGAGTATGCCTCCAAACGAATTGCATTTGGATCTCCGATCCTAAAGCTGCAAGCCATACAGGTTATGTGAAATTTATCATTATTTGTTGTGAAAACAGGAGCCGGGATAGCTCAGTCGGTATAGTGACTGGCTACGCGCTGGGCAATCAGGGTTCGATCCCCGACAGGGGCAGAGGAATTTTCCTCTGCGTCCAGACCGGCTCTGGGGCCCACCCAGCCTCCTGTCCAATGGGTACCGGGATCCTTTCCCAGGGATAAAGCACGGCCGGGGTGTGATGCTGACCACGCACCCCATCTAGTGCCGAGGTCAAGAAAGAGTAGGTGCTATACCTCTGCTCCCCCCAAACGACTTACATGGCGTGTAGAGAGACAGCTTTACTTTACTTTACTTTGAAAACATCTGAGTGCAAGATGGATTATTTGATATGGTCCTCAGTGGACACATTTTTATCTTCCACTGGTTTGATGGAGAAGAATTCCCCTACCTAGGGAGAGTAGGTTAAAAATTATGTGTAAATTCTGTAAATTTACTTTTAAAATTCTTTAATTATTAAATATGGAAAATGTTTATATTATATATATACCTGATAAATTATCTGCTCATGGATTTGTACTCTTTTCTTTCCATGTATCTAAATGTCAGACGGCTGCTTAGCTTGCTAAGTATGGGATAGGGAAATAATGTACGACAAATTATGGAATATTCTGGACATGAAACCGAGGCAAAACGTCCAAAGGAAATAGGTTTTCGAAACAACCATGAGGATTATATAGTGTTTATTATTCCTTTGAAGAAAGTTCAATTTGTGAGTTGATGTATCATTGTTAAATAACCTTTCTGTCTGTTTCAGATGAAGATTGCTGATATGGCACTACAGATTGAGAGCGCAAGGCTTCTAACATGGCGTGCTGCTGCATTGAAGGATTCAGGAAAGCCTTTCTCCAAGGTACTACATATTTCACTGTTCTCTCGTTCATATCGTCATCCCGCAAATATGTGGCCGAAATATATTTAATACTTCCATTTTTAGTATGCTCCACCTAAAGCTATGTCTACACTCGTGCGCTTTCGTTTTCAGCTTTCAATTCAACTTGCGCTTCAACATTCAATTCAACTTTCGTTTAGGGCATGCCTTTGTTGAATGTGTCAAAGGCATGCCCCAAGCTCTCCACACTACGCTGCCATTTGTCAGGCTTTTTTGTTAACAGGAGAGAGGAACATGTCAGATGCAACTTTACTTTTCGATGTAAGTGCAGCATATTTAGTTATCACAGGTGCAAGAAAATGAAAAGAGCAACCGTGGCGACGCATATAGATGAAGGATTATTTAAAGAAACAGAATTTTATAATTCTGAAGGATTTGGAAGTCGATGAAGAGGTTTTATTTAGAAACTTTACACGAATGTCCCATAATAATTGAAACTACCTGTAAATGTCGGTAATCAACAAAGTTTTTCTTCCGAAGACGTCATCTCTGTTCATATACGTTCTTGGCAGATGATACAGAAGTGGTTTGCCATTGCCTTCTTCTGTATGTGAATGTAGTAATTGTTGGGATGCCACGGAGAAACCGGGGAAGCCCCTGGAGGAAAACATTATATAATATACTGAATAATCAGGGCCAGATTTAGGGTTAGCCACAGGAGAACCGGACGTAAGGACATTCGATTTGGGAGGGCCATTTTTTTTCTCTCTCTCTCTCTCCTTAATGTAATTCTTATCTGGGTGGCAGAAACAAGCTCAATCATCTCATTAACAGGTTTGAACCACATTAATTAATAATTGATAAAATATTTAAACATATTATTTTGCTTTGCTAAAATACCTTTGTTCCTTTATTAATTTTTATATGATAGACAATAATGTATTTGTTGTTTAATAGCTTGATTTTCCTTTTTCTCATTTAAAACTTATTATTTAAAACATTATTTTGGATGTAATTTACTTAATTTATTTTGGATGTAGATTATATACTATGTATAACTTGAATTATACAAATTATACTTTGGGGGTACAAAGTTGAAGAGAAATTATATCTGGGAGTTCGCGAACAAAAAAGGTTGAATACCACTGTTGTAGAGGAAGGAGACGCAAGACGCACAGCGTGTTGAAACAAAACCCACTCAGGCTGGGAACACATGCAATGAGGCATGCGCTGCTAAAACTGTTTCCGTTCAACTCTTTTCAGGCATGTGTTGACGCATGCATCACGTGCCCTATTGCTTGCACTATAACGCATGCCCTTGATGAACGTAAAAGCGCATGAGTGTAGACATGGCTTAAGGGTTGTATGACCTTGAAATGGTGGTGGAGCTTGTGTGTTTCAATGACCCGCCAAGCTATACCGGCGGTAGCTTGCTGCTGGCAGGGCCACCCTAGCTGGGCAGGCTCGTGGTGAGAAACCAGATGAAGAAGCAACCCATCGATCCTCCAAGATTGCTGGGGGTTGATCAACCCCCCAAACTCCCCAAATTATTGAGAAGCCCTAAAAGAAATGTAGGCAGGCAACGACCCGACTTGGGCTGCAGCGCCATTGGGTGGATTTGTAATATGTATACAGGTAATCGTAGTTGCATGCTGCACAGAAAATTATATTGTTATAGCATGCTAACTCGATATCACAGCGTGCCTGAAATAATGGATTTTTCACCGTTTCCTCTTTTATAGGTGTTCTTTACACTTTAGTATAAGTGAAAACATCTTATGGGCCCATTCAAGCTTGTCTGTGTGTTGCATCTTTCATCATGTTATAACTGTGACCCTGGGCAACATCTACCATGGTTACCATTTTTGCCCTGCTGACGTCTTCGCCAGTGATGTAGTGCAGTAGTATTCAACCTTTTTTTCTCATACCCCAAGATATAATTTCTCTTCAACTTTGTACCCCCAAAGTTGTTGGTGTATAATTCAAGTTATACATAGTATATAATCTACATCTAAAATAAATTATATTACTGATTATTCAGTGTTTATCATAAAATAATATATATATTTTAAATTTCACATACCCCCTAAGATGTCTTCGCATACCCTCGGGGGTTCACGTACCCCAGGTTGAATACCACTGGTATAGTGTATAGAACATCTTTAGGGATTTGATTATTGAAAGCTGTTTATTTAGCACACATTTTATAAATGAATTTCCCAGAAATTTAAAGGCAGTAATAGCAAAGAATGGAAAATGTTTACTGCAGGTATATGTATATATTTGTTTATTGTAATTAATATTAATTATAATGAATAAGAGTTTGGAAGTCATGATGGGTAGCAAGTTATTTTGAGATAAAAATTCCTAAAATTACCAGTGCTCCGAACGAAGTATGTACAAAACTCAAACTCGTGCTCAAACAATATATTGTGTGAAATGATCAATGCAGGATAATTAAGAATGTGTGAATAAAGAGTGAAAATGTCAAAAGTTGGCAGAGAATACATCATAAAGTTTGCTTTTCAGGAAGCTGCAATGGCAAAATTGGCTGCATCTGAAGCAGCAACATTTTCGACACACCAATGCATCCA
>NW_019059775.1:176907-222788 GCF_000696155.1 Zootermopsis nevadensis | reverse complement strand
CACTACAGGGACGCGCGCATCACCGAAATATACGAGGGCACATCTGAAATTCAGCGACTGGTCATAGCCTCAAATATTATTAAGGACTATGGACTCAACTAAATGGAGTTGGGGTCTCATTAAAAGTCTCTTTAAATATTCTTATAGCAAGAGGAGCTCAGAGGTGTTACAGATTACTTCAGATTAAAAATGAAAAGGTAAAATCAGCCAAAACCAAATATGATTAAACCAGTATTAGCTAAAAGACTTGTGAAATGCTTCAATTTGTGTGTTCCATCAGTCGGCTTTAAAGGGTGTGTTACAATCAGGTTCATTAAATTCTTGGACTGTGTCCATTGTGTGTGTTTTTAAAAACACAGGCGATGGATATGGCCCAATAATTTAGTGATCTCGATTGTTCCATCAGTATTCTTGATAGAGTTTAGTATTTTTTAATGTTCCTAAATATAAATAAAGGATTGTTTAATATTAAACAGTGCTAACAGAATATATTGTACTAACTAACTAGATGGCTTACCGAACCCGAAGGTTCATCACCGAATTAACCAAAGCCCTCCACCGGACCCTGTCCTGAGCCAACAAAATCCAGTCTCCTTCAACTCCTATCTCCCAAAGATCCCGCCTGAGATTATCCTCCCATCTACATCTAGGTCTCCCCAGCGGTCTCTTCCCTTCAGGTTTCCCATCCAATACCTGGTGCACACCTCTTGTCCCATCCATGCGCGCTACTTGACCTGCCCATCTCATTCTTCTGGACTTAATCACCATGACAATACTGGGGGATAAGTACAAATTTTTAAGCTCATTATTATGTAGTTTTCTCCATACCCCAGCCTCTTCTCTCCTAGGCTCAAATATCCTCCTTAACACCCTATTCTCAAACACCTGCAATCTGTGTTCCTCCCTCATAGTGAGAGACCATGTTTTGCACCCATACAAAACAACGGGCAAAATTATTGTTTTGTGTACTTTAATTTTCAGGTTCTTGGAAATCAGACGGGAAGACAAAATATTTTGATTTGAGAAGTAGCAAGGATTTCTGGAATTTAGTCTCCTCACGAGTGTCATTTTGATCTGTTGTTGTTGTCCCCAAATATTTGAACTTTGTAACACTTTTAAAGGATTTATTAGCCACCATAAGATAATTCTGCCTGCCTGTCTGCTGACTAGGTACTAGACAACAAGAGTTGAAGTTTAACTTATGACAGAAATGAGAATATAGAATGGACATGGATGTAAAAACATTTTAAGAACGTCAGGATATGGATTTGAAGTATTGCAGTAGCCATATTGTTAAGTAATTCCTAAGCCCACTATTAACTGGTAACTAATTGGTCCAGGTATATGTTGAGAACCCCACTTAATGGTACCTTCACCTTATCCTTGTGGTGGGGCTTGAGTACCTCAGTGACCCCAAGAGCTACTGGTAGGGCCTCTCTAGCTAGATTGGTTGAGGGGGAGAGGTCAGACTAAGATAGGTACCCTGGTCCTCCAGGTTGGGGGTTGGTCGCAAGGCTAACAACCTTGCACCGTAAAAAGGAGGATGTTTTGAAACCTCAACCTCGGACAGACGGACCTAACAGAGGACCAAATGGAAGAGGAGAATTGAGGAGGCCATGGACCGAATACGGACCGGAGAGCCATATAAGATCTGTTGAGTGGATACAAAATCTCTAACTGCAATACCTTGATAAGTTGTGATATTTGGCTGGTGGGGTCTCATCCACTACTTTGATGTAAGCCTGTATGTTCAAGATTTTGATGCATGCATGCAGATGACCTTGCACCATCAGTAGACTTAATTAAAAAAATGTAATGCATGAAACTATGCTGTTACAAAGAAGACTGTACAGTCATCACAAGCTGTTTGATGATTATAGTATTTTTCAGCGGAAGTGGCGACTGAGTCAAGTTCTGCTCTTTGTGAGTGACCAGTCTGCGCAAAGAAGGTCTGTTGGTAAGCAGGGAGACCTCAGTCTGTTCAGAAGCATCGGCAGCCGCACTGCATTGTTGCCAATTCTTACATGTTCTTTGCTTAGTGTTGTAACCATTCACTGGAATCCAATGTTCCGCGACGCTACATCTGGCACCACTCTATGTTGTTTCCTCACTATTTCGCCTCTCAACCTCCCACCACTACTTCCTACCATGGCACAGTACATGTAATTGGTGCACGCTTCAGCCGCCAATTCGGCTGAAAACTGTTATAACATCTGAAATCCTGTCTCTATACTAAATTTGCAAAATATTTCAGTTTTTGTGTGATAATGGACCCACTGAAAAGTTGTAATGTTGTCTTTGCTTGTTCTCTTGGAAGACCAACTAAGCAATCTTTTATTGCTGCACTAATTTGATGCATCTCCAGATCATTCAGAATGATATAGATGGAGATGCATTATAACTATGGCTTTTTAACTTTCTTTAAAAAAAGCTACCAGGAAATAAAGAAAAACAAGGGACTGAATGGGGCACATCAACTTCTGCTTTATGTTGCTGATGTCATTTTGTTGGGTGAAGACATAATTATCTTACAGATACAAACACACAAGTTCATGATAGCAGGAAGTTGGTCTAAAAGCGAGAGGTCAGTACCAGAATATTTGGATGTAAGAGACGAAGTAACAGGAGGGTTGATAAAATTGCTTAATGAGCTGCATACTTTGTACTCTTCATCAAATATTGTGATAATAAAATCAAGGAGGGTGAGATGGGTGGGGCATGGGAGAGACATACATTTGGGTTATTAAGCCTAAATGGAAGAGCCTACTTGGAAGACCTAGGTGCAGATGGGATAATAATATTTAAAGTAGATCTTAAGAGAAATAGGGTTAGAGGGCATGGAATGGATTCATCTGGCTTCAAATAGGGACAAGTGTTAGGATTTTGTGGACATGACAATAAACTACAAACGGTGGGAAATTTCATGACTGATCATACTATTTAGTGTCTCAAGAACTATGTTGTATGCAGCAGTTTCGTATGCATGTTATAGGTTGTTTGCTTTTGGAAAACAATTTAATAAAGGAATTGAATTATAATGTTACAGCGGCTGCGACGAGGTATTGCCTATCATACAAATTATTAATGTTGCAAAATTGGCCTTTTTAGGGAGGCACAATTATTCCTAAGAAGACCCTAATGTCAAGTTTACCCGAGTACAGTTTCATGGGTAGATTAATTATGAGTAGTTGGTATTACGTGTGGTACGAGGAGTAGGACTAGGTGATCGGCAAGGAATTGTGTTCCCCATTCACATGTCACGCGCAGTGAGCGTTTCTCATCTTGTCTCCCATTACGTGCTGCGATCTGGAGGTGAAAGCTACAAATGTGGTAGGGCATCGTATAAGGGTACTATTGCAATGGTAATCCGTGATCGCAATTCACTGGACCGGAGGACCAAATCTGAGTGTTTTTACAATTAAGTGGGTGTGAGGCCAGTGTTCTGGCTATGTGGTATTGATTAACGTGTGGAAACTATTCGAATTTCGAACCGGAAATACGCCAATTCACCAGGTAAATCGACTTTTAACAAGGCAGCCATTCCCCTATTCAGTATTGATTGTCGGAGGGATAGGCTGTTTGATCGTTCATGGTAAAAGAGAAACAGAGATTAATATTTTCCATGTCAATCTTTACACAATTCGATACGTTTTAATTGATTTTAAAATTTCAATTTGTAAATGACCTGCCTTGGATGTTAAACAAGGTCAATTTTCCTACCTTCAATGATAGGTCAATCTTATGCCAATATCCAACCAAGTAGCATGTTCATTACGAACCTGGAGCTTACTGACTGTCTAAAAATAAACAATAGACACATTACAGTTGCCTGTTAAACACACGGAAACCTCACGTAAGTTGTGTATAATCTGCAACCTTTTCTGTTATTAAGTAATGATGCGTTGTTTCAATAGAAATTCAATATTACAAATTTCGGGGACTTTGGAAGTAGGGGGACTTGAAACTCTTTCAAAGCTCCATTTACGTGTAGGTAGAAACAAAAATTAGTCAGTAACCTGATGAGATCAATAGAGCTGCCCCGTTATCAATAGCTCATGTGCAATAAGAAGGTTGTTTAGTTTTTATAGGAGGCAGATTACGGTAATAATTTAGAAGTCTCCTTAAATGTTGTTAGGATTTTAGAAGTTGTTATGCATGCTACGTATGATTTTTCTTAATTCTAAGTTTCAAGGAAACTCATCCAGGCTTCCTAGTTACTTGTTATGGTAACTTTTTATATGCATTGCATTTCAGACCTTAAAAACTAAACTTGCGTTGGAGGGATAGGAATTATTTTTGTAGTCCATGTCCGGCGTAGAATGAACTTAATTGTCACGGAAGTTGCCCAGCAACTTGCAGATAGAAGAATCCCTGTAAAAAATTGCTGAACTGGGCGAAATAAACGTGTTTAAGCGTATCAACTTCTTACTTCTAGCCACCTCCATATCCGTATCTCTTGGATTTTCAGAATGATATCGCGTATTGTACATTTTATAAACATGTTTTAGTTTATAAACACGAAGAAGTTTTGAAATATTTTCTGTTTGAGGTTCAAGTACAGGAAATTCTTTTTAAGATACCCTGTTTAATTTGACATTTCTCTTGCTGTGATGTAATTAGATGACAATTTGAGCTCGACTTGTGTTACAAATAATTAGCTTCCGATGTTACTTTGTCAAGGATGTTTACAAATGCCGCCAATCGTGTATCACATATTCACGTGCGGTTTTCAAAATATACTTTGAATGTTTTTATAAAATTAAGGATAATGCATCTAATAAACATCATCATCCTCTGTAGATTAAAGTTATCATTTCGGAAGTAACTTCTGGAATGTAGAGACCTTTTAGACTCGTGCTTTAGCAGCACGCCTTGCAGTATTCAACTCTGCGTTCTGTGTTCGACGTAGAATGTGTAATAGGCAGTTTGTTAACTTGTTAGGCCTATATATTTTTATATATTTTTTTAAAACTTATTTTCAGAATGGTTGACTCTGTGTATCTTTAAAAGCTAAGGAAATCGGATAAATAAAAACAAAAATTAACCGAAATTGTAGTAAAGTTTTAATTATTTGTACTCGTACGACGTGAATCAGTTTCACAGCAGACAATGTTCCACTGTCCGTAATTTGACTCCTGGTCTTAGCTAATTGTTGTTTATGTCTACTACCTAAAGATACGAAAATAGCAATCACGGCCTCTGTAAATTCTATTTGACTATAGTATTTCTTGTAATAAGCTAAATAGTATCGTAAGGAAATTATGAGTGGCGTTTGTGCTAGATATAAAATGACAGTGTAGTTTTTATTTATTCCACCCATCCCTTGGCCATCCGAAGTGTATTTACTCATCTCTTTGTGCAAAAAATGCCCCGTTTTAGGGTTGAATCATTAGTGGAATGCAATATAACTACCATTCAGAGTTCTATAAATATTTAACAGGAAGTTAAAAAGTATCCGAAGTAAGATAATTGACATAATAATGGGTGAAGTGAAAACATGAAGTGCCAATGTTAGTTTTGTTACGTAACAGTCGCGTTTTTCACGAAGGGACTTTTTATGAATATTCTTTTGTGTTGTAATAAGATTGAATCCGGTGTATATACTTCTGGACTGTAATTGACCATCGCATTGTTTTTACTCCTCACCACGTATTATACTAGGATGATGAAATCAAGGACAGTGAGATGGGTATGACATAAGGTAAGCGTTCTAGTAGTCTCTCAACACCGAGTTAATTCTATATTTTACGCCTTAGCAGGGGTTTACTACGTCACACGCAGGCCGGGTCAAGGATTATTATTAAATCGAGGTTCTGGTATAGAAAATTCTGACATTGTTCTTTGCAGTGTTTTTCATTTCTGTCGTATCCAGGATCATAACAGGATTTTGTAGGCTAAAACCGGTTTATATCAAATGCTGTTTAGCTGTTTGGGAACCGTTTGATTAATAAGACAATCACTGTGTGTAGCCATGACGTTAAATAATGGAAAATTAAAAGATTTTCTTATTACGTAAGGAAATTTGTTAATTCATTACAAATTACTTAAAAAAAATCTGAACAAAAACAAATGATTTGTGTGTTGCGTTTTATATTTCGTGTTGCTGTCTCCGATTTCTTGTGTAAAAGACGTGACAGATTGAATTTTTGAAGGAAGAAAAGGTTTACGAAGAACGTAGTGTAAACACAATGTCTAAGATGTTTGGCACTGTGGTAAATAATATTTTAAGTTTACCATAGGCTTTCGATATGAAACACAGTTATCAGTGTTAAGAACGACGTTGTAAATCGGATTTAATTGGATAGTTAATAATGTACCGAAATAGAATGTATAGACTGACCAAAAAGTTATGAAACCTGTTACTGACACATGTTCTGTTTATAAAAAAATTGTAAATTAAACCAGAAAACGTACTGTTAGGTTAAGTTTTGGGAATTTCCACTCATGTGTGATACAACACGGTGAAGAGATTCTGCAGTGACCGGACGAGATATTTTCGATTTGTTTGGCACAAGAGAATCGATAAATGAATCTCGAAACTCATTCTGATCGAGATGCGAGGCAGTGTTCGATAATGAACACTCGTTGCGTTAGTGGAAAAGACATCTTTGTGACCTGCGTGGGCTCTTGTATAGTCTCAGCGATGTTATTAGCTAATTAATCCAGTCGAATTGTATTGAATTACAAACATCTATAAATATTTTTATATTGGCAGCAAGACGTAACTAAAATGTATCAAATGTATCCGATGTCCTTCAGAGAGCAGAAATATAGCTCGTGACATTCTGATGTATAGAAATACATCTGCCGTGCTATCCCCTCACCCCACCTATCTTTTTGTGATGCTTGACTCGAATGTCGTGTTAAGAAGCCATTATGTCAAGACGGCTTATTTTTTCTGTGCGTAAGTAGTACGTAATAGGTTGTTTGGTGCGTGGCCCTGGAATTCTCTGCGTGGTGACGGATATTTGCAAAATAAACTATTTATTGGGTAATATTTTAAGAAAATGAAAAACACTAGCATGGCTACCAAGCGAAATGTTTCGATCTGTTGGCGATAAATGAGCAGCAGTTTTAACTTGAAGTGTTAAATTTATGTGTTGACATGTATTAAAACACTGCAGTTGAGCTTAAAACTTGTCATAATCCTAAAATGCCTAACGCCACCTGCATTTTTTATGTTCATTCAGTGTCGGGGAAATATAAACCGGAAGTGTTCATAGATCACACATCCTGCTGGCACCTCTTACATGCGAAGCCAGTGTGCTGACCACTCACCCACGACGTTCATCGTATTTATCACGTTGAAGCCGATTGGCTAACATTTCTACTTTGAATTCGGGAGTTCCCCTGTTTAAATCTCGTTCCAGAGACCGACTATATTGACTGAGGTTTCTCGTGATTTTCCTTAGTCCTTCCAAACAAGTGTCAGGATAATACATCAACTTAGGCCACGACTGGATTCCTTCCACACCTTCTTCCAGTTCATCGTTCATTAATCATCCTGTCGTTGGACGCTGTATAATGAGGTGCTGACGGCGTCGTTAAAACTACACATAAATAAATTCGTCAGAACTCTACACCAGACTCTAATTAAATAATTGGCATCTGTAGTGCATATTAGGCCTAATTATAAGCTTGCCAATTGAAACAGCATTTTTGGCTGTGAGTTAATATCCACATTTTTGTCTTTTGAAACAATTTGGAGGACGTGTGTAATACATAATTATGTGATTATTAAATTAATATATGTTGTTATTGAAAAATTAATTTATTTAAAAGAAAATTACCCTGGCAAGAATAATTGTTATTAAGAAAAATTCTGCAACGTAAATTTTTATTTACGTCATGTAATAGTGTGTGTAAATCAATGTCTTAATTCCCAAACCGAGCATTGGTTTACTGGTTAACATTTTTTTTTTTACGAACGAAGGCATTTTCGAACGTATATTACTGCTGTTAGACATACGTGTCAATTACTACTTCGAATAAGTACCTGTTTTTAAGTCGGGTCCCGTTAGGCCAGTGTAAAAATTTAATTAAAATTCCATCCCATCCCAACCCATCTAAACTCCTGAATGTGTAGGCAGGCCTATAGATCATGAGAGAAGTCTTTCAGCTCAATCGATAAGCGAACGTTGAATCGAGTGCTAAGCAGTTTCTCATGATATTCGGGAAGTCCCGCGATCGATTATCGTCACGAAGACTGGTTATCCTAATTGAGAGTTTTGTGGTTTTCCTCAGTCCCTTCATGTCTGTTCAGTACGTTGTATTAGGCAACGACAATTTCCTTTCACATCCTTGCTGTTTGTTATTCGTTAATCTTGGCAATTTAAAGCGTCGTTAAAGAAACCAAGACATAAAGCGAACGTTTGTGACATTACTGGTAATTTACCCGCCATCTTGTGCTGTCTGTTCTCCAACAAAACGTATCTTGGTAGTGGCATCTAGTGGAGGGCTTCGGAACTTGCCCTATTAATTCTAACGGACGATCTTGAAGCATGAGTGGATAAACGTTTTTATCTTGTAAGCGCTGTGAACTAGGGGGATGGTTGTAACGTTAATTGGAAAATTGCAAGACTAGTGCGTCTGATCACGTTTGCTTACACCGTTGTCTGCTTGGATGACAGTTTGTGAGGCAAACAACGTATTAATTCGCCATCCAGAACGTGTAGAATCGCCTAACACAGCGTTGTGTTACTTAACACAAAAACTTACGCATTTGTGATGTTACACTACGTCACAATTTGCTGGTTTTGTGAAGTCAATTTCGGTGTTTGACTTGTCTTGCTTAAGAATAAAATGCGTGTATCGTAAATATGTACGCCTAATTCTTTAAAATCTTTTCATCTTACCGTGATGGTATTTCTTTGTTAGGATACGTATTGCTAAATGCAAACGATTTCGATGCGAAGTAATTTAGCACATGTTATGGTCGTAAATACACGATGTTAGCTTACGCAAAATTTTGCGCAACTTTCTTGAGTAGCGGCCTAGCAAAAGAGTATCCTTGACTCTAGTGTCATGGAGGAAGACCTGATTCTGATTTAATTTTTGCACAGCAGAACGTTATTATTTTAATCTCATTTTAAATGGTATGTTGTGCATCGCAAAATAACTGAAGTGTTTTACGTAAATTTAAAATTATTAATTGTCTGGACTTTTGCCATCGAACTTGTTTAAAAGAAGAAACCGCGACGTTTCGGAAACTGTCTCTGTTTCCGTCTTCAGGAGAGATGTACCTACTCAGTTGGGTCCGTCAGATAGACCAAGTCTCCATCATCGGACAGAACCAGTTTCAGAAACGTCATGATTTCTTATTTTAAATAATTACGATGGAAAAATTCCAGACGTTGAATAATTTTAAGTGTAATCCACCATTGTCAGAACCTTTTAGAATTGAATCTACGTAAATTGTACAGCGTTAACACTGCACCCTGAGGAATTTCAGTATTGTTAGTTTCGTCGTAATTTCGCAGGTCTTTGTCCATCTTCCTGAAAACGTATGATTTAAAAAGGATCTAATATCTGTGTAATATAGGGGAATATCGTCTTGAAAGAAATGTACATATCTTGGAAGAGCTGGGATAGCTGTAGTCAGCGGATTTACGTAACGTTTATTTCTTTTATTTAGTGTTCTGTCTGACGACAGGTCCATATGAACAGGATCCTTCCATCCTCTTCTCGGACTGGGACCTGTTCATATACGTTCTTGGCAGATGACCCAGAAGTGGTTTGCCATTGCCTTCTTCTGTGTGTGAATGGAGTAATTGTTGGGAGGCCACGGAGAAACCGGGGAAGCCCCCGGAGGAAAACTCCGTGTTGCTTATACCACGGCCTTGCCCAACACAAGTTATAAATTCGGGCACCGCCGGGAATCGAACCCGGGACCCCAGGATTACAAGGCCAGCGTTCTAACCGCTAGACCACCGTGGCGTTACGTAACGTTTACCCATTACTAAAAGAAAACTAGTCTGACCAGACCACAGTGTGACGCCGGACAGATATCACCACGCCTGTCAAGTATCTGAATGTAATTAGTGCAACCAAGTAAACACTGTTGTGCTTGTTTATGAAATGTTTCAGCTCAGATGTTACCTCATTTGACTACACAATACCGTTCAAAATTTATTTTCTTTCAGTTTCCATGTAAGAAAATCTGTTCTGCTATTGAAATCATCTTCATTCAATGCAAGTGACAGTTGTGGGATGTGGGCATTAAAAGATACGATGTCGATTAGTTTCGTTCATCTGAGATTCGCTGGAACATTGTAGTGTTTGTTTCGACAGCGATCTTTCAAATCGTGTCGACACATCTGTAGTGATTTCTTCTGTTCGTTTCGGTCATCTCCTGCCATCACAATATCGTGAACAGTGTCGCATTGTTTTTCAGATTTGTCTCACGGTCCTTTATTTGCAAACCGACACGATCGATGCGTCGATTTAACATTTTCGTCTAGATGTACTACGAAACTTCGCTGAATTTTCAGATTTCCAATAGCACGCCACTTCAGAAATTGTTTACATTGCTCAAAACAAAACAAAAAATCCTCTTCACCCCGTTGATTTCATAGGTTACCTCAAGGACAGCAACATGCAGAAGGACTTACAGGGGGCAAAAAACGCAATATTACATTCTCATTTAAATGCCAATTTAACGGTTTTAATCCGTGTAGTTAAATTTACTAAGAATGCACCTTTATGCAATGTTATAACATTTCTGGACCAATGATTCTTTGGATAATTTAGCGTAAAACACAGTAAACTCTGTCGTCCACGAAATTTCTGTCCTGACTAGTCTTTTTGATAATTTAAAGGCTCAGATCTGCCAGGTTCTCATTGGACAGTACATCTTTCTCAAGTGGTAACAGAACCAACATTTATTTATACATGTCGATACTAACCTAACACCTTTCTCCTGGACAGCATGTATCTTAATTTTATCCATATCGATGGCATCATGTTAGAAAAGCGTATAAACATATTTGCTAATCATGGGTATTTTATCTGGCAACATAAAATAATAGGATGTATAGTCGACGCAGTAGTCTTTGGTCGGTGGAGAAGTTGGCGGAGCTGGCGGACGGGCCTAGTCTGTGTACCTGAGGTGGCACGGTCAGTGTATTTCTTTTGTTTGGGCGTTCGGTCCGATAAGCTCCTCGGTGCAGTCCGCATTGTACTATCGAACAAGTGACTCGCGCCTAGCCTTCCCCTTGAAAATTCCACAGGCCAAAAACTATTACGCCGACTATAAGAAGCTGGCGGACGGGCCTAGTCTGTGTACCTGAGGTGGCACGGTCAGTGTATTTCTTTTGTTTGGGCGTTCGGTCCGATAAGCTCCTCGGTGCAGTCCGCATTGTACTATCGAACAAGTGACTCGCGCCTAGCCTTCCCCTTGAAAATTCCACAGGCCAAAAACTATTACGCCGACTATAAGAAGCTGGCGGACGGGCCTAGTCCGTGTACCTGAGGTGGCACGGTCAGTGTATTTCTTTTGTTTGGGCGTTCAGTCCGATAAGCTCCTCCGTGCAGTCAGCATTATACTATCGCACAAGTGACTCGCTCCTAGCCTTCCCCTTGAAAATTCCACCGGCCAAAAACTACTGCGCCGACTATAATACCATAAGGGGGTAATGCTGATATTGCACTACACAGAGATACAGACTGTTTTTCGTGGGTTTATGAATGTTAATAATGGACATTTGTCAAACCATATGAGTCTCAACAATGTCTCCTTTGTGTCAGCCATGTTGTTGATAGTTCTTCTTGGCATGCATTCGATATTAGTCGGTGGAAATGTGTCTTTTAGTCATTTTGTCTTCTATATTTTTTGTAAAGTCGTGTCACTTGTGACTGAAACCCAATATCTTATTGATACAAGTGACTCGTTTCCTTACACTTAAAGACGGGTTTCTCTTTAGGAAGCCATACAACCAGGCATTTCCTGCTGTAGAACTAAGCCTGTTGAAGTTATGTTTTATTTTGTTCTGCAAAATCTAAAGCTATATAACGTACTAGATATGAGCACTTTGTTTCGTAATGCTTTCTTGTTGCTGTGATGTAAATATGCTACAGATTAATTTTCTAGCTTTTTTCCGACCATTTTTTTTATTAATTTTATAAACCATTTCCTGTAATTTGCTGAATAATGTATTGAGTGATTTAGATAATGTTAGTATTTTCCGCCATCTTGAACAGCTTTTATGTGCAATTTCAGAGTTTTTTTCGTCTGCGCTGCCAATTTAATTTTTCATTCTTTATTCTGGGGAATCTGAGAAAAAGTAATATGGTTACAAATAAATAAAATAACGTAAAATAATACAGTGCCAAGTTTTTAACAAGTGTACGAACACTGTCGGGATGACCGTAAAACATGACCTACCAAGGAAACCATGTGATTGTAACATATAACAGTTATCCATAATTATTTATGTTACCCTAGTTATATAACACCTCCATATACGTCTGTGTAGTATCAGTGTTGGTCGAAATACGTAATTGTGTATCTATTTAAAGTCTCCAAAACGGGATATTTAGATGAACGGTCGAAATTGTCTTGACTTTACGTGGGAACAGCGCACTGATTCAGAACCACTGTCCTTGAACGATATGATGTTCTCAACGAGTCACGAAAACCGGTTAGTGAGTAGTGTATTGTCTGCGGTTAGAACAAGTATGGAGACATTGCGAATGGTCAGACAGCTCTCAGTTTAATGTGTGTTACCTTGCCATGTTTTAATAATTACACAAGTAAAACTGATGTAATTATCCTTGGTGTTATTGTACACTGTCAGGACATATAATAGATATATTTATCTTGAAGCCTTGCAGATGTTGTGTTATGGTATCTTGTCTTCTACACGCGGTAAGTTGGAAATTATTCGTCTGCTTGAACATTCACCACGCGTGGGAGGTGTGATTGAGAAAGTGGATTTAAAACTACAAGGAAGTTAATCATTCCTACAGATTTTATATAAATAATATTTGCGTATTAGAACGCGAACTACTAAATTGATGTGAATGAAGTTTTTACGTCACTAACTATTTGTTTTACGCCAGAATATTCCGTGGGCGTGGTGTGTCGTTTGGATGCTGGCTGACTACGCAATCTCAATATTATTTCTGATGTTACATTTTGGGCTTGCGTCTTGTTTTCAGCGAGATGCCGAAGGAGACGTGATCTTTCGAGTTCAGAAGGCGTGGCTTCACAAGGCTCCGACCTGGTAAGTACATTTTACTCTCGTGTTATTCCGTTTATATATATATATATATATAGACTACAGTTATAACTTTTATACACAATTGATTAATTGTGCAAAAGTGTACTCCACTTGGAGCACACGGATTCAACTGTGTTCATTGTAATTTTGCATTCCTAATATGAGGACACGTCATGAAATAAACCAATAAATTAACTATTGTGTATCTTGGTATTCTGAACCAAATAACTTATTATTTTTGTTTCTACATGGTTGTAAAATATCGACTAGAATATCGAACACGTTTGATATTTAAGATTAAACCTTACAAAATTCAGTGAGAATCTGGAATGGATACGGAAGGAAGTGGTGGTGACCTATTTTGGGATACTTATTTGTTCGAAGACACTCGGGAAACCTTTTATGTCCCTCTGTCAAGAGTACGTCGCCAAAGATAAGAATGGTCAAGCCCCATGTTTTGTTTAACCCAGGCACTAAATGAAGATGACTGTTGAGTTTCTAGCTGCAGTTGTTTTTAAAACTTAGGAAAACAAGCCAGTAAACCATTTGATTTGCTCCCTTTACCACAACCGGAAACGATGTTGACCGAACTTCTCCCAAGAGCGTTGTACGTCGTAAGTCAGGATGAATGACGTTCCTGAGCCGTGGAGTGTCATGTATGCATGTCTTCTTTTCTGCTAGACACATTTATGAAGGAACAAGGGAAAGTAAAGTCTTCATAGTGTTTAATTAACCTTTTAAAGCATATTGGTAACTATATGTACCACGCGATTTAACAGTCTGTAGACTGTTCGCAGTGCTCTTATAGATTTCTTGTGATTGTCAGAATTAACATCGATAATATACCTGAAAGTATTAACAAATCGATATTTATAACGGAGCAGTGTCGTGTTTTCTTTGAGGTAGGGACTTGTTGATCGTACTGTTAGCTTCTCAAGCACTTTTTCTGTGAAGTTGTCATAAGTTTTTAACTTTTCGATCAATGGGTATAGTTTTTAAATCATATTAATTACATTTTCGCTTATATCTGGCCCAGATTTTCTGAATCGTAAGATGACTGGAGGCAATATATATAATTCGGACCTGCGCAGAACAACTGTATTTAATCTTAGTGTGATTTTGTTAGATGAGGCAAAGGTAACCTACTTAATCAGTGTTACCGTTGACATGTTTACACTGATAATAACGTAACTGTTTATTGTACGTACATTCTTAATACAACGAATTACGTAAGTGAATTACGCAGTACAAGCAAAGAGATGTAAATAATTACAGATTATTATAGTATTAGCACTAGAAAGGTATACTGTAATTCGAATGGATGTATTTTTGAAGAATTTAATTTACGATTTTTCAAACGTTTTTGGTCTTGATGTTCATTTGTTATAGGTACGTCCGAAAATATAAAAAGATGGCGTCTGGGATCGTATAGTTGGTAGAAATTGTCCTCTAACGGTGGAATAGTGTACTAATTGGTATACCATGCTATAGCTAACGCGGTTAATGACAGGCTTTTCATGTCGGGGGTCTCGGTTCGTGCCCAGATTAATTCGTGTGAGATTTATGATGGATAAAGTGGCGACAGAGGTTTTTTTTTCCCTTCGAGTCCTTCTGTCGCTGCTCCATATTTATGTAGTTCCACAGAGACATTGTCTCATCCTATTGTAAAAACAAAGCTCGCTTGAGCTTTCGGGGCTTGGTACACGCGGCTCGGACTGTCAGCTGACGTATAGACTTCGCGTACACACGAGGGCCTTTACGTACGCGCGCACACACCAATCCGTGAACAGTGATCTGCTAATCAATATGGTGACGTGCAGTAGCGCTACGTTAATTATCTCCACAGTCGTGTTGAGAAGTTCTCCAGGATTCGTCCACCCTTCTACTGGTGACGCATACAATGGGATATGTATAATATTTGTATCTGATGTTAAACTGATGCTAAGTTTACCTGTATCGTATTTTTTGACAAGTCTGGAAAAGGTTCGATGATGTTTATAATGTTACCGAAATAAAACCTCGGATATATGAAAACGCTGATAGTGAAAGCGCGTATAACGAGAGCCACCTGAATTCAAATGGTAGATGTTATGTTCCGCGTAGCGTTGCTACATTCTTTTAACGTGTTTTCAATGAGGCTGTTTGCTGGAGATGTTGTTACGAAGGTAAATTTAATAACAAGGTGAGAGAAATCAGGTCGTTACACATGCATTAGATACACCTGGAGGCGTCAAATTAATAAATTCAGCCTCCATATGTTTTTGTGTGTGTGAGATTCGATTGTGTCATGCTTTAAAAAGTGGGACATAAGTCGCTAATGATGTCAGCAAAGTTATTTCAAGTTTTTAAAAGAGAATACATAAAACTTACATTACGATCATGTAATTGAAACGGACTACAAGAAATACCAACCATATAACGACCTACGCTAATTTACTTTAAAATAATCTTCACAAAAAACTGTTATTATGTGTTATTTTTCTGCGAAGTCTTTAGTGTATTTCACGTTCCTTCAGTGGTTCACGGTTAACAGTTAGGGAACCTCTGACTTAGATACCACAGTCGGTGAGATTAAAGCTTGCAGCTTTTATAGCACAATAAAAATACTATTACGCAATTTACGCTTAAACATAAGGCTGAAGTGATTGTTTTATTAAATTATAGGTTATGTGAAATATGGTCTGTAAAATGGCAGTCGTACTTAGGTTGTAATTTTTAGATTTATATCCATTTGCCCCATCACCGGCGATATTTACGTTTTTACGCCAATATCAAACGCTTTTTGTTGAACTATACTGTTTCTGAAGCCACGGTGGTCTAGCGGTTAGAACGCTGGCCTTGTAATCCTGGGGTCTCGGGTTCGATTCCCGGCGGTGCCCGAATTTATAACTTGTGTTGGGCAAGGCCGTGGTCTAGGCAACACGGAGTTTTCCGCCGTGGCATCCCAACAATTACTCCATTCACACACAGAAGAAGGCAATGGCAAACCACTTCTGGATCATCTGCCAAGAACGTATATGAACAGGTCCCAGTCCCAGAAAAGGATGGAAGGATCCTGTTCATATGGACCTGTCGTCAGACAGAACACTAAATAATAATAATAATACTGTTTCTGTACGAGTATTAGTAATATCGCAGCTGTTGAGAGATTCATTTAATCGTTCAGATTGCCTGGATTCTAGTGAGAGCATGATGATCATTTTAATAATAGAATGTAGGCAAAGCCGAAGCTCGTGTAAATAATAATTAACAATTCAATACGATTCTGAGGTCGTGCAGCATAGCACAACCACCGCATCAAATTTCATCAAAATCCGTCCAGTGGTTCATGCAAAGATTGGAGTGTAGCCTACAGAAGGATTCACAGGAATAATTCTGTTCGGCGTTGTAATTGATGTTGATTAAAAGAATTTAAAATTAAATACCGATAATACATGCTTTTCCATGTTTTGAATACCAAAAACAATTAAAATAGCGACTTTGATTCTCCGTATTTTTTTTTCAGCTGTAGAAGCAAGACTTCGTAGATACAATTTTATTATACACACAAACTTAAAAAAAAGTGATGAAATATAGTTCTAAAACTGTCTTCATCATGGTTAATAATATTGAAAGCACAACAGGTAGCTGTTATTCAAATTTCCAGACGAGTTGATTAGGTAACGTGGGAGACAGAAGATATTCTAGAGTATCCTTCCTCTATTTTTGTTGTTCTGTTTCATTGTCCCTTTAACTCGCTGTACTGATCGTGTTTTTCTCCTGAAAATTCTACATCGACGCGCGGACGAGCGCACACACACACACAAATCTGAGTGGTCGCTGCACACCCATTCATTCAATATATCGCCAAGAGTTACAGTCGACTATTTACTATGGGAATCAGTAGCATCGAGAGCGAGAGAGCAGACTGTCTGAATCGATATAACGGTAGCTGTCGCCCGCCATCCTCCTGTTGCTGGGTTAGTCTGCACGTTTCCGTCTAGTCTACACGTGCTGTATGTACCTTATTACGTCACTGTCTGTGACCGATTGGGCTGTGTGGCCTGTTCCAATTCAGAATTACTTATGAAATTATGAATCTTTTAGATAGTTGTTCGGACTCCTTGGACGAGTGATCAGCTCGTAACTGTGCCTCGACCTACAACATAAAGGCAGAGACATTGTTCTTAACAGGTACAGCTGAATTTTTTGGTCGTGGCATCTGATAAATTAAACGGCTGAACTGTGATTTCGGTAACCCACACTACATTTTAATTCATTTATCTCGTCCAAATCTACAGCTCTTCGTGTTGACAGTGGCCCCCGACTGAAAAATTGAAGTGTGCAGTTTATGACTACGAAGTTCTCAATAATGACGCTAGGTGGTGGAATGTGCTGTTGTACAAGTGCTGCTATCATTAGGCATTTGAGAAGCAATTCTACAGCAGGTGAAAGCATGAAAGATTCAGAGGAAAGGGGGCGAAGGATGAAGATAAGAAAGAAGTCACTGCCCGTTGAATTTAAGCGACCCTGTTCCGCCGAATTTTTTTATTTCCCTTATGCACACTTATACGTCCCCAGACGAGCGACGGAAATGAACTGTGTCTTCATCTAGAGATGCGCTTCTGTCTGTATCGATTTCCTGAACATTTGGACTAAGTTATTTACAAGTCGAATCTAAAAATATCTGTCACGGTACCCGATACGGCGACTGTTTTTGCATTGTGCGTTATTAGAACTGGCTGCAACTTCACAGACGCAGATGTAAACTTCGATGTACGAGTAAAACTAATTTTTACTTGTTGTGACCGACTATTCACTATGTAATTTTTTTTGTTATTAATATACAGGGTGAGTCAAAAGTATGTCTGGGATATTTAAGGGCACGTTCTGGGAACCAAAACAATAAAAAAAGTTTCTATGAACATAGGGTCGGAAATTCTTCCTTACCCACATATTATAACTGAATCCGATACAAAGTATTTATTACGATGTATCTAATTCACGATTTTGCAAGAGGTGTTCAAAATTTGATCTCTCCACCTCCACACATGCCTGAGCACTGCAAACAGTGGACTGACGAACAGTTGTGAACACACCAGGGCATGTTTTAACCATGTTATAAGCAACCCACACATGTCACCATAGCTCCTACTGTGTGTTAACAGGCGTTTCATACACTGATCCTGAATTCCTTTGACTTTTTCCTGTGGGGGTCACTTGAAGTCCCTGATTACATTGTGTGATACCTAAAGTGTTCCACTTTAGGTATCACACAATGTAAACGTGTTATATAAAGTATGTTAGTATCATTGTAATGCCAGATAAATATGCATTTTTTAATAAGTACAGAGCTTGGCTTTAGTGACGTTAAACTTATAGATTACTAATTCTTCTTGGTTTCTGTTTTTGTGCATCTAAGAGCTGTATAATTCACCTGATTTTGCTCCCAGTGATGTCTTTTCTGGGGCAAATGTAAGGGGACAAATCAGGGACAGGCTTACACTCCACTGTCTACATATTGTGGGCAATTTGAAGAAGAGTTTAGGTCATATGTGAATTTGTAGCAAAAGTTTAGCAGAAAGGCTGGAAATGAATACCATTTTAATGTACATAATTCATTCATATCGCTTAATGTCCCACAACTGGTAACTGTGTGTGTGTGATTGGGGGGGGGGAGACCATTTTGGATGTGAATTATAGTAAATTAGTGAGGCTATGGTATTTTTCTGCTAAAGTATGAGAAAATTATAATATGACTTATTTGTTTCTTGTATTAACAAATTAAACAAATCAAATTCAGAAATTAAAAAATTACCTTTACATTTTATAGTGTCATTTCTTCTATGTTTGATAGAGAGCTTACGTTACCATGACTTAGTCACCACAGCCTCGTTTGTGGGGCACTGCAATGAAAATTAGGTATTTGTCTTTGAGTGAAAACATTGTCTGGGTTTAGAATGTTTCAGAATTTTCTTTCAGAGTCTCTAAATCTCTTATCCCCTCAACTGAAAATGAGTTTGCTAAATTGATTAGATTTAATTCAGTTCTGAATTAAGTAGTGTTCCATGAGACAGCAGAATCACTGACTTCTGTTAAGTAAAACATTTTGTTCATGCCAGCTCTGGCATAAGAAAGTAGTGCTGATGTCAACTGTTTATTTGAACTCTGAATATTGAAGGGTGTAGTGACAGGCTTGTAGTGGTCAGAGTACATACCACTTTGTCAAGCTATGAAGTCTAGTGGCAGGTGATTTACTTGCAAGCAGAACAACTGGCGTAATGCCTGGCAGTCACATGAATGTCACCCAATTCTGTTTGAAGGCTAATCGTTCTGAGTGCTTAGGGATTACGAGATCACTGTGTGACCATAACAGATTAGTCGTTAAATAGATAATTACACGCGTGGGTTCCCAGACACATCGAGCCTTCCAAAAATTATTTATTATTACATGAATTGAATGATGATCTGTTTACATTGAATGTAGCTTCTTTGCTTTCAGTAAATAGTACACATTTTATTCTTTCAGGAGGATCAGTTGGTGCGTGTTTTAGAAAAAAACACTGAGCTCACAATCCAGAATACAGACTTGCAAAAGCAAGTTCAACACCTGCAAAATGTAAGCAGTATGTTTTATTTGAATAAACTGAAATTCTAATTACTTTGTGTTCTGATATGATTATTTAAGTTTAAAATGGGCACATTTCTTTTGAAAGAGCCCTTCTCTTGCTGAAACAATTGTGAGTGATTGTTGATGGTAGAATTAAAAATTCAAGAAGAATGCTCCAGTACTACAGGTTTTATGTAGTGAAAGATAAACTTTAAGAGGGAGGAATTTGGTGTTGAGTACAAAATGTTTTGAGGAAGAAAGTACATGGTGTGTTTCAATGTAACGATGAACATGTAGCGGATATAATTTGTATGGGAAGTGCTGAAATATACACATCTAATAATAAGTCTGTCTGTGGAATGCAGTCAGAAAAGTGACATCTTCAGGAGGTACATAAGCGAAGTAGTAAATTTTAGATTTCATGGTGATACGAGTTTAAATTGTGGTCCTCTGTGTTGTTGCATTCTATAGTCTCATGTTTTAGAGGATCATGCTGTCTCCATTTTCAGGGATGAAAATTGGCAGTGTGTTCATTCAAAATGCTGGTGTACGACCAGGAGACCACATGGTGCATCAATCCAGGAGACTGCAATCTGAACTTGTTGTCCTGTTTGGGACAATAACAAATTTTGGAATCTGCAGTATGACAGGCCTAAATACTCACCTTAATGAATTTTTTATGTGTAGAATAGCATGTTAAGTACATGATGAATGTGAGCCCTATTATACTGAAGACACACTCCAAACCGTTGATTTGTTGGTTAAGTTTTTCACACATTCTATAGTGTCATGTGGTATGCTTTTCAGTTTTCCCATAGATGCTGTATATTTTATCAATATTAGTTTAGAAGAAATTTTAATCTTTTAACCCTTTGACATAAGTGCATTGTTTTCCAAGCTTCTCCTGTTCCCTGTGCTGAGAATTTTTTGCTGCTTTTACATTTTTTGGTGTTCTGTATGCTCTTGCGCAAGCAGAGAACACTTTATGGGTACGCTCCATCTGTTATGTCTTTCAGCCGATAGCTTGCTGTCATCTGTCAGTGGCCATTTGAATTGACGTTGTATCCACTGGATGATATTAATGATTATTTTTTAATAAAAATGTTGTGTGATTGACGATGATTACTATTATTTGTCAGATGATTTGTGTAGGTCTGTTGTCTTACAGGGATTGCCCCCGGGTCATAAGCTACCTTCAGGGCTTGCAATGCCAATGTTGTGACCTTCCCAGGGCTTCCACCTCTGGAGTTTGCCCTAGAAAGGCTTGGCCTAACAGGACTTTCCTGGAACTTTGTGCCTGCCCTCCAGATATTTGTCCATTAGGCTTGCTTCTCTACATCATGTCCCCCTCTGCCTTTAAAATCCACGACTTTGCCCTTGACTTGGCAATCTCTGGCTTTCCCTCATTTTAGGCTAGAGCACATTGGGCCTGCCATTCTCAGGAGGTAGGCAAAACTGCAGGTCTTTTTCCCAGCAGCCAAGCCATCCTTAGGGTCCTAATTCCTTGGGACTTACACAACCAAGGTATGATCCCCAGGTTTGCTCCACCATGCCTTGCTAGGTCAGAGGAATTTTTATATTTGAATGTGAACATAGATGCATACGTTTAATCTATGTGTTTCAGGTGAGCGGAGAGGGTCGCAGTGGGCTACCTGGATCGGTACAGCCTGGTAGCAGTAGTAGCACTAATAGGTCAGGAGATATTGAGTCAATCCTTAAGGTAAGAATATACATGTAATAACAGTTAAAATTTTGGAACTGAAGGGTTTAAAATTTTTTAAGCTACTAATGTTTATTATGTATTACGAATAAGTAGTTAAATTCTAGATAAATTTGGTTAGATAAAGAAGCATCTACCACAGTAGGAATTCAGACACTGATGGGAAACTGATTGTAGTATTCTGGATTGTGACACCATCTGGAGGAATGTATCACCTGCATCTTCAGGATTGAAATGAGGTTATATACGCAATTTAGAAGACCACAGTCGATGTCTTCGCTGCTATGAGAACCTTGGACCTCAGGTCTGTGAATTTCCTCAGGGAAGAGAATATAGTCGGGGCAAAATATGTGAAATAACATAGTTTGTAACAAAACTAAGAGTGAATGTAGATTGTTGTCCTTGCACAAACAGTGGAAGAAAGTCAGCAGCATGTGTTCTGTTTAAAATACAATCAGGTGGAAGGAACCATCACATGGGAAAAGCAGCAAAAAGGCAAATTACTTTGTACGGCCAGAAGTGGAATTTGTCATCTGGAAATTATTTTGAGATTGTTCATCCAAAGTTAAAGGTTTGGGAACAATATTTTCTGGTAAACTGTAGTACAAAACTATAACCCATAAGCAAAGAGAGAATGTCTAATTTTTATTTGTTTAAAAATTTATAGTGTGTGTATTGTGATGTGTCAGAATTATGAAGAATTACGGCTGTACCTTTCTTTGTTTTTCTGTCGACATTGATAAAATGGCCTTCTCTTAGATGCAATGTCGTATCATACTCAACATTATGATTCTTGCATGCATCAGAAATAAGCTACTTGTAATAATTAAAGTTGTAAAATTTGGTTTTACTACATTTTTGAGAGAGAGGTTTTGCTGTCAACTCCAAGTATTGATTTTAAACAATATAAAGAAATACAAGTTGGGAACTGGCTTTAATGAACAATTATCTAATAACAAGATATCAGAGTATGAATTTACAGGTAGATGAAAGTAGAAATGTCACTCTTTTATTTCTTAATAATAAAGTGCTTGTTACATCTTCCTGTTTTGTTTTGTTTTCTTTTTTTCCATGCACCTTCATTCTACACCGTGTTTACTGTCGTATCTAGCAAATGCGCGATGCTGCAGACAAAAGAAAAGAACTGGAACGTCAACATGCAGAAGCATTGAGCCAACTTCGGGATAAACAAAGTGAACTACAGCGTTTAACAAAATTCAGCACAAATACCAGTTCTGAAAAGAAAAACAAGAATTATGAAACTATCGAAGCACTGCAGGTATGTTCATTTCAGCAATAACTGAAAGACTAGTTATTACATTTCTTGTAGTGACTGAATAGGACCTAATTTCTGAAATTATTATAAATCTCTGTGTGCATGTCAAGTTTCAGAATCTCTTTAAATTGTTTTCATGTCTAGAACTGCTCAAAAACATTGATGAAACTAAACATCACAGCTTGGTGGTTAGACTCCTATCAAGTGGACTATAGGGCTGCTATTGGTGGGAAGTGTGATACGTCAGAGTTTTACGCTACTACACACAGACTGAAAACATCAAGCCTTTAAGAGTAGCGTGTAGTGAGTGCACCTCTAATGTGTTCTGCGGGTGTTGCGATAATATTCTAGATTAAATCACTGTGCCGCTGTGAGGTAATCTTAAAGCTGTACCCATTAGAACGCATGAAAGCCTGTCGTCTGTTGTTCGATCAGTGGTTGTGGAACGAATGCTTTCAGGATCGGTCATCACTCACCGCGAAATCTTGCGCATGCGCGTATATCAAATTCCTAGCAGGGATTTTCTCCTGGTCTGTGGACTGTACTTTATGGGAGATTGTGGGTTCAGATATTGGTCCAGTGACTTTATATTCTGATTTTTGTTGTTATTTAGTTTTCCTCAGTCCCTCAAAACAAATCAGAATAGTTAGTACCTTAAATTACGTATGTCCAGCTGTTTCCTTTTCTACCCTTTCCAGTTTATTATTGATTAATCATGCTGTCATTTGACATACAGTCTGAGTTACAGACAATATTGATAAAGAAACCATAAGTAAATAAACAAACATGGCAACATCTAGTATTAGGGGTATACGCTATGGTTTTTCAGGAAAATTTCATATTGATACATCATCAGTCCAATATGAACCTTTCTCTATATGAAACTTGTATCACATTTCATAATTGTTCTTGATGAGAGCTTATTATACAATAAATGTTTATGTGACATAAAACCTTTATCTCTCTACAGTCCAGAACTTATGCTAGAAGCATATTTTTGCATGGTGAATACAGTAAAATCTTAGTATAACAAATGCCATTATTACAAAAATTTCCTTTTTCACGTACAAAAGTACTGTTTACTCTTAAATAAAAATATATACAATAACATATGTTGTGAAGTGGCAAATGAAAACCTGGTTTTTGGGTGTACGCCAGTTACATGATGTCCATACTAGATTTCACTGAAATACTTTGTATTTGTGTGCTTGTGTCAATAGGAACTTAAATTTATAACTACATTATAATAAATTTGCAATTTAATTATTTCAGTACAGTTTCCTGGAGCCTTTAATCACTTTTTGCCACAGTAAAGAAATTTTTTTTTAGTTCAGTTAAAAAATGGAAGAATCGGTGCTTTTGCTAGTACACTATTAAATCCAATAACTTAGTTATGTGTTTCAATATGTAGACCTGAATAGTGAAATGCTAATGTCATTTAACCCAGTAATTCATAAAAATATATTAATTATTTAGTCAAAGATTCGTGAGCTCGAGAAGAAGACAGAGTTACAGAATGTTCGACATGAAGAGCTTCTGCTGGAGATGGCGTCAATCAAGCGGTCGTCACAAGGGACCTCTGCAGTGTCTGCAACCATGGGTCCTTCCACATCCAGTGGTACAGGATGGAAATTGTCACGTGCCAGTTCCACCAACCAGGAAGTCCAAACTTCACCAGAATCGGGTACCTCCACACCAGGTAAACATTTTTCTGCTTCAGATTAAGTTATGCTGCCAAGGAGAGCAAAGTTTGTACAGTTACAAATTAGTGAGGTTTCAATGTATGTATTTTATCTTATTACTGAAAAATGTATGTATGTGTGTGTAATAGAAGAAATCACAGCTTCAGAAGTAAGTCATTTCTTGGTTTAATGAGAAAGTCTTTATCATGGGTTATATGGTATTGAATGGAAAGAAAATTGATGGAAGGAAGTACTCATGGTCTAATTTTTAATAAGTTTATAATAGAAATTGTGGGGGTCCGCAGTGGCCGCACGGTCTGAGGCATGGGTCTTGTGCCACTTGGTCGCATTGACCTTGGGTTCGAATCCCACTCAAGCCATGGATGTTTTTCTGTGTTGTGTTGTCCTGTGTACAAGTAGAGGCCTTGCGACGGGCCGATCCCTCGTCCAAGGAGTCCTACCGAATGTCCATAGATCAAGCCAACTGAAAAGTTGGGGACCTGTAAAGGGTACCAGAAAATGTACAAACATTGTTAAACTGGAAAAAGAAGAGTAATAGAAATTGTAATTTGGTGTGGAATACATTTAATTCTTAGTGTATTTGATGGAACTATACTGACCGACATGAATGGTGGTGGCTGAGTTTTGCTCACTTCTGTGCTTCTACTGTCGTGTGCTCTTCTTACCCATTCAGCTTCAATCACTTGCTGTATACTTGCTCGGCTAGTTAGCATATAGAATACTCAGTTACTTCAATCATGAAGCGGACACTAGCATGCCAGTCCATTATGTTGCTAAACACAAGGACATAATGCTGAAGCATGTAATATAAGCATTGAAAATGTGCAAAGAATTGTTAGCAAGAGTGACATAATTTGTATTCTGCTCTCTCTCTGCAAACCACCAACTTTTGTTCTTGTTGGTTGTTGGGTTTAATTTGTTTTAATGTGTACGTATTGTTAGAAAAATATGAAAAGGGAAATGGTGGACAAGTCTATAATGAATCTTATTAGGTTTTGGTTTGACAGACTCTGGTCGTCTGGAGACCACAGGTCGTTCCACACCTCTGGATCAGCACCAGTTTACAGGGCCCTCCGCCAGGACGGTGCTGAGTAGAAGCCATGGCACATCTGTCGCTCCAGGTAGAACTTAACTTAAACTCATGTAACATACAACTTGCCACTTAATATCACTCAAACATTATCTATGGGCAATGTTGCATCAGATACGGAAAAAAAAAATCATGATTCATAAAGTTAGTAAGAGCAAAGATAATTTTCCTGACAGAACTTGTGAATGAAACGATCATACATGTGTAAGCATTGGATGCAATCTGCACTGGTTAGGAATGTTAATGCAAATGCTTATGCAGTATTTTACTGTGTGTGTACTGTATTTTTCTGTCATGTGCTCATATATACTCCTTACTTTATTTTTATAAAATGTATTAAAAATATGGCTTGAAAGTTACAGTGCTTTGGATATGGGGTTAACTATTTCTTTTTAACCTTTATCAGGTTCATATCGCTGTTTACAATCGGTCTAGTTGGCTATGTGTCATGGTAATATACCACTAAACATTTAACCTTGTAGATAATGTCTAGCTTGTAGCCTGGAAGTATGGGGGTTAAAATTCACTGTTCCTGTATGATAAAGGTTAATAATACTCAGCTATGTGCGTAGCAGTTACAGAAAGTAAAGGTCTAATTCATTCTGTGTAATGAAGTATAGAATACTGCAGGAAAAGAAATAATACTGGAATGAAGTTATCACCTACAACCTTTTATAACCACCCGGCTTAGGTGATTTAATTCAGAGTTTGTGTAACTCAGTGAGCTGAGTCCTTCTCTCCAGGAATATGCGTGGGTGCACCACTAGCGGCCCGCGGTTCGAATAAATAATCACACAAATAATGTATCTGATTACTGAAATATGGCTTACAGTATTCATTGCAGAAAAAATTGTCTCAACTAGCAGCCTGAGTAGTTCAGATTGGATTTTCTCAGTTGTTTTTAGCCTCAATTAAAGGAACCTTGTGGTCCAATATCTGAAGATGGCTTTAAAATAAATTTAAAATATCTGATTTTTCTATAACTGTGATGTGAAACATTGACCATAGATTACAGATGTGCTGAATTGTCATACGTATGTTATAAAACAGTTACACATTTGTGAGACCTCAGGGTGATGAGTGTTAAGATGGCTGTCTTTTGAGAAGAGCCATACTCTAGTTACATATTTTCACAGACACAAAACAGTTTTACTTAAGAGTGTATGACGTCCACAGATGTACAGTGTCAAAAGTAAACTTATGCGAGGTTTGGACCTTCATGACACATGTAAAAGAAATGCAGGTAACATGAAGATATTCCAGCAATGAAATGCAGCTATCCATCTTTAATGTTGTTACATACATCTACGTAGCATTCATTCCATTTTTAATGAAACTTTGTTTAAAGTTAGAGAAAGTGTAAGTGTATTATGCCGGCTTATCATGTAATATTATAGAAACAATTTTTTATATTCACAGGAACAGAACATTGTTTTTGCTTATGTGCCAGGAAGTTTTTTATATGCTACTAAGATGGTTAAGGATTTATTTATAATCAGTAGACAATTTCTAAGGTGTGGCTTTGCCTATTAACAATCCTTTGACAGATT
The DNA here is from genome assembly GCF_000696155.1 of Zootermopsis nevadensis. The sequence continues at coordinate 195,640 of NW_019059775.1, read as the reverse complement.
TTGGGTTTTTGCAGCAGTGAGGATTATGATGTTATGGGTTTTGGCATTGTGTAGAACTGTTAGTTGATGCATCTAGATTCTTCATATTGCTGATATCTCATACTTGTATAGATTCTTCTACTGAGTCTACATAGTGCCAAAACCCAGAAGTACATCATGATCCTGTGATAGATTGCAACACTTGTAATCTTTCTACTAGCAATTATTCGTTCTTTATTGGTCCACAGAACTGTTCAAAGGTAAATGTATCTGCTTATCTAGTTCCCTTTCACAAAATCTACACAGCTTAGTCTGTTTATCAAGTTGTTGATATTCAAAAAATGTCACGACAATAGCAAAATATGTGTTGTTATAAAATGCAGTGGTGTGATCAGTTTAAGAATTGCAGTTTGGTTTGATAAAGTCTGAAGCATTGTTCAACACGTTGTACATACATTGAAATTTTGGCTTATTTTCTTTGCTTTGTGCAGACCATATACTATATCTTCACTCATTATTTTATATTTTGGATCAAATAATAGCATGTGTTGCTGTCATATTTATGGTCAGATTACCCTGCCTTTGAAATTTATCAACAGCCAGATGTTTGGAAAGGGTGTGATATTTCAAATAGGAATTGCTCTGCAAGTTACTGTTTGCTTTGTCTATCATAATTGTTGTCAATAGTGTTGTCATTGTTTGAGTAATGTATGAAAAATGTGAGGGGCCTATCACATCTGCCTGTTAAGTCAACTTTCTATGCTATGTCTATTTTGAGCAAGAAACATTTAGAAAGTAGACAAGATTCATTGGCTGGTGTCCTCCACCAGCAGACTTATAGCAGCTGCAAAATACGATGCGGAAAAGCTGTATGTAGGTCATGTTCTTTTGTCAGTTGTGTAACTAGTAAATTTATGGACAGTCCTGTAAATCACATCTATCAGTTATCTCACTTGCATATGCTGCGGTATAATAGGAGAGGTGGAATTAGAGACTATTCTATCAAATCATGTTGCTCCTTGACTGCTTTATTTGTATTTCTTCATAAACACCAGAATTTATGTATAGAATTAGTTGAATGTAGTGTTATTTGGTCAGGTATTGTATTTTTGATGTTCCTACTCATAGACACTGTTACCAATCGTTTTCTGTTCCGTATCAGTGTGTTCATCTCTTCAGTGGAAGAAGATAATTAATGTGGTCAATGATTGTACAGTGGCAAGTGTGAAGATGGCTATCTTCTGGGCTGTTGTACCGTGTAGTCTGGTAGAAGTTTGCCAACGTTTCAGAAGTACTTGCTTCATCCATCATTAGGGTGATGAGCCTACATGGTTCAAAACTCAGAAAACAGACATCTTTATACTTGCTGTTGTTAGAACCGAAAATCTCGCTTAGTAAACTTCTGTGGAGATGCCTCTCTTTGCTTTATTTGGAGATTTAAAGCCTTAACTTATCTTCACAACACAGACAGCACTAGCAGAGATGTGATGTTATCAGATGTTAAAGCACAGAGCAGTATTCTGCCAATTTCTGCTTGCAGAATAAAATGAGCTGTCACACAATAAGGCCAGGCAATGAAACGTGTTTTTTAGATAAGAAAATGAGACATTTAAAATGTTGATAGAGGTTGATTGATATGTGACCTGACACCTACGTTGGTATTGATCTAGGAGGACAATTTTTCAGTCATTCTAGGCGTTTAGACCACTTCGGGGTCTATTTTGTGCCCCTGATATTGTTAGGGTCTTTCAAGAAGACATGATTACATCATGAACAAGGATGATCCAGGTTCTTGGCTTCTATTTTCTGAGTGGGTTTTATGCATCTGTAATAAAAAAGAATTATTTCCATATTTAATAATTTGGTCTGTTTAAACTAGTATTTTCAAATGTTATAGTTCTATCAGTTGGAACAGTCGTGTGAAGTTGGACGGATAAAATCCACATGTGGCAATACAAATCATTTATCAGGGGTAGCACTGAATTGTGGTCTTTTTCAGGAAAATATGGTGGCTGACTTTGAATTAACAGTTTTCTGCAAGTAACAAAATTACCTTTCCTTTGCAGAATACCAAGAAAAATAAACTTGTGTAGTTCACAGCAAATATTATACAAACTATGAAATGCATGTGAGATTTGAGGTTCTCACATGTTTATGGTATTCTGTTCTGTGATGCCATGGTCCTGTAGGTGCTTATCAACATCTTCATCTGACCCACCTGAAGATGGAGGTGATACTTTCATCTGAAACTCTGATAACCACATACAAGACCATGGCATCACAGCTCAGGAGATTACTAAATGTATCTCAGTATAATGCTTCAGTGTTTGTTTTGTTATGCAGGTACATTTTAATATGCTATTGAAAAACTTGACACAGTCAAGAAACTTATACGCAATCTGACACTACAATGTTTTCACAAATCTGTATATCAGTTGTTGTTCTTTGGGTGTGTCTATGTACTTTGATTGATGTTTGAAGGCATGACAAAGTGTTGGCCAAGTTGTTGATATGATTGAAGGTGACTTTTACCTATCTTCTTATCCTTACTGCATGACCTTCTTTCAGTTTTATACTTTGCATGGAGCATATTTATTGTTGCTGTAAAAGTTTCTCTCATTTGCTTGTCACTCAGTGTAAAGTACCCTCATGTTTATATTTAATTTGCACTCATTTTTGTGTTTTATTGATTTGTCAGTCGTTGCATGCGTTGATTTGTGTTGCATAAAGTATGTTGTCCACTTGTTGTTTTCTCACTGTTTTCTTAGTTTCTTTGTGGAAGCTAATTCGCCATATTATCATTCCCCTCCACCCTCCCTCCTGTTCACCCTGTTACGCTGTTTTAGGTTGCGGTTCATCAGGAGTCGTTCTTTCTCCGTTTCCTAGAACTGTATTTCCCTCTGGGGTAACTTCTCTTGGAGGGTTCACCCCCTCATATTGCATGCAGCAACATCCATATTACACACATCCTCCTGCTCCAAACCCTGGTGTTTGGAAAAGTCCCTCTGTTTCAGATTTAACTTCAATCTATCAGATGTCAAACAGCCACTATGGTGTGAATAATTCTACTTCTAATCCGCCAGCTATTAATTCTTCTATTCGTTGTGGCCCATTTTCATCTACCTCTTTACCTAATACAACAACTGCTCCAAATCAACCACCAAACTCTCTCCCATTGTTGCCCAATACCTGCACCGTGGAACCTTCCGTAGCTGCCAGTAACACTGGAACTGGGACGGAGATGTACGCACAGAGTGGCGGCCACGCACAGTCGCAGCTGCAGCAAGGGAGGACTGGTTCTCCTATTGGAACGTCCATGGGTGTCTCAACTGTTGGGGTCCAAAGCTCCAGTGAAATTGATCGTATCATGGCAAAGATTGAACAGGACAACCGAATCCTCGCAGAACTGGACAAGACCAGATCTACTATTGGTAAGTGTTTTCTCACATTATTTTTCAGCCTGGATTGCTTGATATGGCTTGGATGCACGCCTCCAGTTTTCAAGGTGAACCTCTGCTTTACCATGTGATCACAATGTAGTGTGTTATGGTCCTTGATAGAACATTAAACCTCAAATAATAGAAAGCTGTGGTTGTACAATTAAAGTTATTTGCTGGATGATCTAATTCTATCCTATTGTAATTAAATATTTTTTGAAACTTTAATTTCTTATTCTTTTTCCTGTTTAACAATGTTTGTACATTTTCCGGTACCCTTTACGGGTCTCCAACCTTTTAGTTGGCTTGATCTATGGACATTCGGTAGGACACCTTGGACGACAACACAGAAAAACATCCATGGCTTGAGTGGGATTCAAACCCACAGTCGTCGCGACCAAGTGGCACAAGACCCACGCCTCAGACTGCGCGGCCACTGCAGACCCCGAAACTTTAATTTCTGTATGATTGTGATGATTCATTAATTAATACATACAAGAATATTCTGAAGACCAAGTATCTGTCAAGTTAATCCAGCTCAGTATATGTGTATTATATGCAGTTCAGTGTGATATAAATGAAATACAAACAATGACAATGCTAATTGCCAAAAGAAAGAATGAATGAACTAATGTAGCTTTAACCCAATTTTTGTAAACCACACAAGAAAGAATAAGAAATTATAATGCTGATGATAATGGAGAGAGATTTGATTTTAAAAATTTATTTGTTTCCATTCTTAATTAATATGTGAAACGTGAGTTTGCTGCATGAAGGGTCACCTTGGAATCTGGAAGGAACGTGATCACTGGCAACTTATGGATGCTCTTCTATTTGTTAAATTCTCATGCATTGGACACTTACAATGCAGTCTTATGATGCATGTCATATAATTTTTTGTATTCCTTTCAGTGTCATAGAACTTGACTTTAGCAGGTTGTGAGTATGATGTTTGGTTTTAATTTAAAGAGAGACTTGATATTTTAATGGGCATTTCTTTCTGATTTGTTTGCTATCAGTAAGTGATACAGTTTTGCTGCTTTATTTTCTTACATTTCCTTCATCTCATCTCATCTCATCTGCTGTATTTTTACAGGTTCTTCATCAAATCCTTCTGTGCCACAGTTTTTATCCTGCTTGCTATTGGAAAACTCTTACTGCATTTAATTGATTTTAATGTTTAAGACAAAAGGTTTTTTGGAGCATTTTGGTGATGTTTTCTTCCTCAAATAATCTTCCACTTAGAATGATACGTCATGAAAATGCGAGGCAAAAGCTTCTAATATTGCCTGACGCAGATATCTTGCATATTATATTCATACATTATGTATTATAGTATAAAATTGTGTGTGTGTGTGTGTATCCCCCCCCCAAATTATTCACACTATAATTATGCAGGCTTTCCTTTAGTGTTATGAATTTCATGTCTGTGAATGTTTTAATATTTAATCAGTTCTTCTGCAGTCCTGTGAAATAAATATGTTTGACATTTGATAATTTGTCTTAAACATATGTGCACCATATTACACAAGTCTTCTTTTTGATCATCCAGTTGAAACAAATTGCCTTAAAACACCATAAATCATTAAGCATAATTTTCAAGTCCAGAGTTCTTTTTTCCCCCCATTATTCTCATGTTGGTACAGGTGATACTTCAGATTGTACCACCATCACTATTCCAGTCCCCGAACACAATGTCTTGGGCTCGGGGCGTATTTTACGAACCTGCAGACAGCCACAGCAACAACCATCAGTACATCAACAACTGCGACACTGTGCTGACTCAAAGAAACACTACCTTAAAGTCCCGCAGATAATGTATGGTCATGGTTCTCGAAGTGGTAGTCGTGATCACCAGCGTAAGTGTGGTTTTTGTCTCAGGCAAATTCAGACTCATAGGCTAGACACTGTTTAGCACAGTTCTGTGGCTGATAGCTGTACCAGAGAAATTATTTCTTGGATACATAGTCATGCCAGAGGAGGGGAGTGTAATTGATGACAGACGTCATGCACTCGCCTTAAGGCATTGCTGCTGCTGCAAGAGATTTGAATGCTGGATATTACATTGATCCCAAATATATGCAAGGTATTTGATTAGTTTGGCATTTTTATATTTTACAGGTGATGGATAAAATGTAAGAAAACTGGGAGAACGTTACTTATGCTTGTGTCTTGTATCCATTTTCTAAACATTGGTTTTGATTTGCATTGTGTTCTTCTTGTCTGTGTTCACATTTATCCTGATGTTGTAATACTATACTGATGTACCTTGAACCAGTTATGCTGTGTATTTATTGTGTTTCTTTCTTCAAATATCTATCTATATCTGATCACCGAATTAGACACTGGATTTTTGTGTTTATGAAATGCACAGGCCTTGTTTGTTGGTCCTTGTCCATTGAATATTTTGGAGAAAGATTTGTATATAATGTTCAGGATTAAATGAAAAGCCTTTAACTATCAGATTGCTCATTTGGAAGTATCTAATAGGAAAAGGAGAATGATAATGACAGTGAGAATAAGGATAGCATAAATAATCCCAGTTAAAGAACTGCGTAATTGAATTAATATGTTTTTCCCACTTTTGTGTGCAGATGTCTATATTCCATACACATAAAAAGTCTGGATATAATTAAAATTAATGTAGTAGTAGGTTCTTAGATTATTGTTAAATTTTGAATACTGACCAAATATTTGCATATTGTAAAGGAGAGAGAAAAAGTAATAAATTTAAAACATTGAAAATAATTTTAAAGTATAGCACAAAACTTTTGAAACGCTTAATCTTATTCTTTGAAAGATCAGCACATGTTATTTCAATTTAATTTTTGTTATCCCTTTGAAGCTGAAGTTTAAATAGCACGCAAGAATTCAGTTTTTACCTCAAAGAGAAAACAACACAACTCCATTACAAAGTTAAGTTTATATTGTTTTAAGGATAATAATTACTGTTTGGTCTGAGAATTATATAAAACCCATAAATCCAGTTTGTAAGCAGAATACAGAATTATTGTTTGTCGAAGAAGGTGGTGCGTATAGTGACCATGTTGCTTTAAAGGATTAGTTATTGGTTAATAACCTAGATTGATTGTTTGGCTTCAGCTTCATATTTAATCTTATTCAATTTTTTTTACATAAAAGTATCATATAACTTTTGATTTTGAAAGAGAGATAAGTGTAGGATGATAAGAGACAAGACATGAACCCTTTTAAATGTGATCAGTAAATGTTCATCTTCTGCAGCAGCACCTGTCTTCTGTTATAGGTAAGCGCATGCTGTGTAACCTCATCTTTTGCAAATTACCTTCTTCTGACATGAAGTACATAGGTTGCTTACCCTTTCCTCATCTACCATAGCTGCTCATTAGTTTACTGTGCATTAGACTGAGATATGCTGACCCTTTCTTTAATCTGTTGTTCAATAGAAGTTTTGATGTTTAGTTGAATTCTTCATAATACAGTTTGTTCAAATCACGTTTTAATATGTTGTTTTCAAATGTTTCTTGCTTGCTGTGGGGGTCGGAAGTATGGCAGGTGGACTTGAATTAGTACAAAGAGAATTCTTTAGCACTTTATGTTTGTTATGTGGTGTTGGTTTTGTTCAGTCTTTTGATTGGCTGCAGTCTGTTAATTTAACTATTGTGTTATGTGACAATACTCTTATTTATGCACTGTTCTTGCTTCGAGATTGCACCTATTTAAAACATTAATTTCATTTAAATTTGAAATTTTGTGATGTTTTTTTATTAAATTAAAAAACTAACTTGACCTTATCCATAATATTAATTTAATTAAAAACGTGATGTTTTGGAGACTTGAATTTGTTTTTGTCGTCAGGTAAAACGTACTCTGTTAGGCCCAGTCTATACGGCTAGTCCCTATCTCCGGACTACAGTAGGCCAACCAACTTGCTAGGTTATGCCATTCTTACATATGCACTTACTTGATGGCAGAGATGGATACCAGTCTCTTGAGTCATGTTTTTAATCAAATTAAGATGATGGATAATGTCTATGAAGTTTTTATTTTTACAAAATTTATTATATATCAACTTTCTTTTGTAGGTATATGCTATAAAACGTTCATTAAAAATATAAATGTAACTTTCCTCATATACAAGATGACAATAATAATTCATCTCCATACAGATATCATTTACCAGTCTGAAGAAGGAAATTAAATTATTCATACGGTTATGCTTTGCTTAAACTAAAGAGATCTGACAGACGGACGCTGGTAGATCTGATTCATTGTATTACATGGCACTGAATGATGGCTGCCATTCACAGTTACGCAATCCTATGCTTCTACTAGAATTAGCTGGCAGTGTAGTGATGGTCAAACTAATTATTTGGCTTTAGCCAATAATAGTTTTGAACCGATGTAGCCAAGCAGGAAATGATTTAACACTCTTTTCAAAGTCCAGAATATGTCCATTTCTTATTTTTTATAAAATGCTTGTCTATATTTTTGTCTTTTTTCTGGAAATACTCTTGTGAAATTATATAACTTAGATAATAAAGTCTCTGGGTTGCATTTGTTTTTACATAAAACTGTAGTTAGTGGTATGAGTATAAAGCTGTTTATTAATGATAGAAGTATAAGTGGCCAGAAATTTCTCTTGTGGATCTTATTCAAAATGATGTGAAACAATGTAGTCGATTGTGGTCTCCTGGATTGTGTAGTTTTGTTGGTTTGTAGGTACTTTCTCTGAAATCTTGGTAACCACATGTGCAAACCTACATGGGGCTACATCCCAGATCACAATTGGCATCATGATGAGAACCTCAAATCTAGAATAAAATAGCCCACCTTACTTAGGTATATATTGAAAATCAAAAGAGAAAGAGGACTGAAAACACATTTTCAGATGGTGAAATTTTACTGTGGCCACAGAAAGAAGTCTTACAAATTAACCCCATCCACATTTTCCTCAAGCTGCTATACTTTCCTGCATTTCCCCTCAGCCATGTAGCCATTCTGTTTGCAGGTATGTTGATAGTAATAACTTACGCTAGCGTCATCCGCTTTTGGCCGTCTGAGATAGACGGGAGGATAATACACCAATAAGAAGAAACAGAGAAACTTCAAACATTATCATCCCTGCCATCCATCGGACTTCTTTTTGCAGCCTCAGTATGTCTTAGTGCTCATTGCACTAAATCAAACTGACGTGTGTGTTTGTGTTGAAAAAAGAGAGTTACCGTATATGTATAAGGGTATGAGATAGGGTTGGGTAGAGATGAAGACTTATTTTTGATTATGACTGGTCTAGTTTTCTTAGTAACAAGAAAATGCTTGCAATTAAACATTTTTACTGAAGTCCATATGATCTAGTTGAATGACACCACTAGGTATATATTATTTGGGCTGTTAAGCATTTTTTCTTAGTTTGCTTCATGGCATATAGGATTAACTTGACGTGCTGATGTGCCTTTAACCCTGCAAGCGACGTGTGAAAGAAGTTTGATATACAAATGAAGCTACAGCTCTGATTGGTGTACGTTATCAGTAGTACAGTCATTTGTGTAGATTATAACAACAGTTCACATTAAATTTTATCGCATTTTGTTAAAAAGAAAAACACCCAGATGGCAGATCATATATGGACATATCATGTAGTGCTGAAGATTTGTATTAGTGAACTGGTGGCTTGTTCTTTATCCATCTTAAGTTAAGAAAAAAGAGAGAGATTGGAAATACTAGTCATTACTGGCCCAGTAGCTAAAGTTTGATTTGTTGAACAGACATGACTAAGTATCTGTTTTATTTCACTTATTTTTTACCTGAATATGGAGAAATTCTGCCAGCTTCTGAAGTTTTGTAGACTTAATCTGTACTTAGGATAATTGACAATATAATTATATCTTCATCATTACGTGATAACATTTCACTAGCAAGAATTTCTTGTGAGGTACGTTGTTGTTACCAGCCAGCTAGGTTAGATGTGTACTTATACTGCATTTTAAATTTGTCTGGATTGTGAATATTGTACATGGCTACAAGCTTCATCTAAGGACCTCAATGGCAACATAAACAAGTATAAAAAGAAAAGAATTTATCACCTACTTGAGTTACATGATATACGACTAACAAATAATCTTTAGACATTTGTTATGTAATTATGTTGGAGACTTAATTTGTGTAATAGTAAACGTCACTGTATATCAGCACACATGCCCTGATCTGAAAGATCAAAATTAAGAAGAAGCTGTTAAATTTTTTATGAGTGTTGCATAATCAGTAGATATTTGTCACAGAATTATGGTGGAAACTCAGTATGGATCATTCATAGTTGTGGTCAACCATTTTTCAGTACATATTCTCTAAGATCTTCAAACATCTCATTACCTGAAAGTATTATATGTTAAGAATGAATAAAATAATTTGAATTTCTATCAGAGGAAAGACATAAATATAACTAGGTTGGAAAGGTATACTCTTTGGAATACAAGATTTTTCATACTAGAGCATGAAGAACACCTGACAAAGAATTGTAGCTACAGAATTATCACTGAAAATAAGATGGGACAGAAACGTGATTATATTTTGTGGCTTTTTGCAAATTGTGAATGTAAAACTACCTTTCATATTGTCAATCAAAACACTTAATCAGAATAATATTTGTGGTTACTGGTGTGTACAGCAGTATACAGTATGATTAAATAATTATGAAGTTTTTATACTGGGATCATGGCAAAATATTCATGTTTAATTTTCTGTTTTTGATTCTCAAGAATGGTTAATTATGTTTATATTGCAGATTCTTAAATCTTTACTATCTTTCTGAATATTTAACTGTGCATGTGTATAAATTACTTTAGGCATCAGGTCCAAAGTTATTCATACTGACTGCTTGTTCTTGAGCAGACTTGTTAATTATGCCTAGTTTGTTGTATTTATATGCAATATAATTGTTTTAAGTTATATGTCATTGATCCTATTAATTTTTGGTTTATTTATTTTTGAATTTTGTTAAAAATGGCTTTAGTGAAGGACATGCCAGAATTCGGTATATGGCATCAGCTACCTTTTACTGGCTTCCAAAAATTCACAAACCTATAGTCAATGCTACAGGCTCTGCAGCCAACTGGCTTTCCAGATGCCTACATAAAATACTTCTCTCAGCCATACCACATGACTTTCTCCCAAAAGCAGAAGTTATATGTCCCATAACTTTATTTAATAGCACCATAGTTGTTGAATACACTCTTAATGTTATCTGTCAATTGAGTTTTCAGCTGTTTACTCATGTCTCCTAGGTTTGTCTGGAAATGTTTCTACGGCTACTGTTGGAGGGGTAATGGGTGCTCCTTCCAATGCAGTTGCCACTGGTGAAACAATAGGTTTTATTACAAGCCTTCCCATGCTACCTGCGCCTCCGACGGGACCTACTGCACAGTTACAGTTTGTCTCGCAAGCACAGTTGCAGCCAGCGCAGTACATGATGCAGACGGCTGCAGGGTTGGTACCTCAGGGGCTAGTGCCTCACCAGTCAACTCAACTACAACATAGGCTGATGCCTCAGCTGCCTGCGACAGTGCCGGCCATTCTCACCACTCACTATGACTTGGACAGTGAGTTATTATTTTCATGTACCTGTCTAAAGAAAACAACAAACATGTATTATTTCAAGACCCATTTTGGTATGACGTGTGTTTCTTTATGTGGAAAAGAGTTGATTAAGTAGGTTATTAACCCTTCAGTGCTGAATGATTTTAACTGTAGGACCATGTCATTACCTGACGTTTTAAAAGTCATTTTTGTAGACAAATCCAAAAGGCCAAGGAAACTATTTATGCTTGAATAACTGTGATGAATTTGATAATGAATAATACAGACTGCATATTCTGTATGCTTATTTCTTGTCAGAAGAATTGTAAGCTGATAAATAATTACAAAATTGGCAATAGTTGTTTTAGTGAAACGTTTTTGCGATGGAAATATAGCCTCAGCTGTTACAGAAAACATTCTAGACTGATATACTGGTATTTAGTGTGCTTGTATATGGTATTTACCACAATTAATAGTCATGTAAGATCAGCTCTTTATTATTTTTTTATCCAAATGCAGAGACCTGCATATCTCCGTAACTGTTACGAATCAGACCCATGTTGATATAACATTTTTTGCTTAGAATTTCCCCAAGAATCAACTGATGAAGTCTTCATTTCCTCTCAGGACAGTTTGTTTATTGACGCTGCTGATGGCTCTTACGTAGTCAGTAATGCTTACCATGCTGGTTACATTCTTTGTTGTTTCTGAATGTGGCTTCACTGGGAAATACCTCAGCTTGTATCTTTAAAATCTGAATAATTAAGTCTATAGAAAGCTTGGTTCACTGAACTCAGGCTGACAACACCTGTGACAGTAATTTATTTACACTTCTAGTACAAGTGTCCTATCATCTTTAAATCAGAATGGGTCTTGGAATTTGTGGTCACTGTAAGTACTAGCTATAATAAGTTCATAGGTTAATTGTTAAGATGTAGGTACTGTAGCGCAATATTGTTCAGATATTAAATATTTGATAAAATTGTAGGGTTAAAATAAAAGTCTGGGCATTAATTGTGGCTGGATGCTAGTATATAATTGTGAACAGTGGCCAAATTTCAGATATAAGTGGATAATAGTGCAGAGTTAATGAATGCATGTAAGTAAGATTTATACTGGCTGACATGTCTCATGGTACCAGATAAGACAGGACAGAAAAGAATAATTTAATAGCAGCAGAATTTTTTATTTTATTAGTAAACTTGTTCAAATTAAAATACTGTTTTATAATGGTGTATATGTTTAGTTAAATGCTAGTACTTAAGTCATATCCTTGGCTGCTACTTTAACATTTTATTAATTTAGGTTAATTTTCAAAGAAAATATTTTTTAGCGCCTACCATTTTTAATTTTCAATACACTGCATGTTAATCTGTCCTAACAGCAAGAAATAACTTTCTGAATGGAAATCTCCCGGGCGTATTTACAACATTTCAATCTGATCAACTGCAACAGACTAGTGCCGTGGAGAACAAGGTGGACATGTTAGATGTTCCAGGCAAGGGTCGTTGCTACGTCTACATAGCCAGGTAGCTACATATTCATACATATGTATTTTTAGTACATTTATAGTTTGTGTAATTAAATTTTCAGTCAAGACCCGGGTTTACTCCCAGGTCAGTCCACGTGGGACAAGGTAGCACTGAGACAGATTTCTGCCCCAAATCCTTTGGTTTTCTCCTGTCAGTATTATTTTACTGCTGTTCTATATTCACTTGTGTATCAGGAGGATGGATGATGAACCTATTACTTTCTGTAGTTCCATGGAGATGTAGTCTTGCCTAATCATAATTATAAAAAAGTAAAGGAAATACTGAAAGGTATTGAGACTGAATTTTTTGTTCTGAATTAATTACATTGCAAGGGAATGTGGCTGTGATGAATGTATTCCGATATGTTACCGCATGTCAGGCATTTTTGTGTTTAATTTTAGTACTTTAGTCATTTTTGGTCAGTATTTAAAGTCTAAGTGTCTTGTCATGACAATGCAACAATATCTAATTGTACAGAACAATGTGTTTACATTAAATTCTGTAAGAAGATGAGGGAGACAGCACCTGAAACCTACCGTCTGATACAGATAACATTTGATGGTGCAACAATAAGCTGATAAATAGTTTTTCACTATTTTTGTCATTTTAAAGAGGGAAAAAATGCTTTATTAAATATGATGAGTGACATCTTCAGGCAGTATTTTTAATTTTTATTTGTATATAATCAGGGAAACTTTTGGATTCTTTTTTAGGTTTTCATATGATCCATTCCAACAGTCGCCTAACGAAAACCCAGAAGCTGAACTGGTTATAAATGCAGGTGACTACCTCCTCGTCTGGGGCAACATGGATGAGGTAAATTAGCCTGTTACTTCGTTTATAGTTCATTTACAGCCACTGCAGTCATAGATATTGCGGCGGGCATGAAATAAGAAGTTATCTTCAGAATATGTAACATGCTGATCTTAAAGTGGGGAACAATAGTGAAAGATGCAGTCAACATGAAACAGTCTTACTTCATTTTGTCTGTTATATTTATTTTGGTTTATACAGAGTAATTTAGTTTGAAATTGCACTATGTAACTAAAGGATTTGCTCAGATAACTTGTTTTCACTGTCATTGAAGATAAATATGTCAGCTGTATTGCATACATTGTTTACCACATTATCAGAATTTAACCATCAAAGCAATATCTGATTCTTATATTTGCAAATAATGAAATTTGAGGTTCTTATTGTCGCAAGCATGAAGATGGCTGTCTTCTATCAGATTTTATGGCACACACAACCCTTAAAATAGCCGTCTCTGTATGTATTCATGATTATTTACCCTTTAAGACTTAATTTGTATCTGAGATGTTAACTTATTTGTGTTACTTTCTCCTTTTGCGTGTGTGTGTCTGTCTGTCTATCTATGGACTTTCCCAAATTAAAGATATTGATTTGTATTTTGTATTTGTATGTATTTTGATGGAACAATTTTACTGATGGGAGAATGGATAAAATCATGATGGAGTAAACAAAGAAGGATTAAATTGATTGACAGTAAATGGATGGAGTAGACAAAAAATGTATCCACAGTATTTTACTTGATAAACCTCTAAAAGAAAGTCTCTTGATGACTTGATACAGTTGGGATAACTGAAGTCGGGCAGTAGATACAGTCTGCATTATATCTGTATTTGGATACTGGATAATTAGGATATGAATGGGAGTGTATGGATTAACTTGTTCATGTATTACAAGGAATAATCCAGTTTGACGATCGTCCTGGGTTTTTGCGTTATGTAGATTTGTCAGTAGATGCCAACATTTAAGAGAAACACGCTGTTTCCATATTCAAGACTACAGTGGCACCATCTCTTACTCTTTCCTCATTTCTTGTTGACCAACTCCCGCAGCCTTCTCAACCCGCAATCCGGTAAATCTCTTTACTCCCCAGGCTCGCCACTTCAGACCTGAAGCTGGAGACATTATGTTTGTCTAAAACGTTGGCATCTACCAACAAATTTACGTGGCACAAAAACCCAGGACATTATTCTCTCCACCACGAAAGCCTCAAATCTCACAATAATTCAATGTTTCCTTTTTGTTCTTATCTTTTCCATGAAGGATGGTTTCTTTGATGGTGAACTTCTAGATGGGAGACGTGGCCTGGTGCCATCTAATTTTATTCAGAAATTAGTTGGTGATGACTTGCTTGAGTTTCACCAGGCGGTGGTACAGGGCCTCCGAGATGGTGATGACAGTGGCTCCACAAATATAGCACACGATCTCGCCCAAGAAGCTCTTGCCTTGATGGGTTAGTTACCATGTTTATGATAAAACAGCAATGTCTAGTTTCTATATCTTGGCCATATATTTTTCCCATGCTAAGCTGACAGTGGTTAACTGTACTTACAGGTATGTTTAATCAGAATGTACTAATATTTCCTAGTATTTATTATTTAGGGAATTGGTTTATTTTTGTTGAAAACATGATAATGTATGAATTTAATTTTCCCAGTTAAAATGGTATTCTTTTGACACATGTAATGAAGATTAATTTTTGTGGAAACAAGTTTACTGATAAAAATATATGCTGTTTGTACAGTCATGTGATGTGTTGTAACAGGCTAAATTGATGTGATGTTAGTCAAGGAAAGATATATTTAATGATAGCTACCTATGGAAACTAGACTCTTATTTTAGATTTGTGAGGATCCCAGTATTTTGATTCTGAGCTGAAGTTTAGTTTACAGTTATCCTGATTCAAGAAAAATTTAGATTTATTCCATTGTTATATGAATTATGTCACAGTTAAGAAATTTAAATCAAGTTTACATGTTAAGTATTTACCAAAGTGCATTAATTTAAATTATATGCATTTCTTGGCACATTTAATTATAGAAAGATAGGGATATCTGAGCTGTTCCTTTGGTCAGACTGTGTCTTAATGGTTGAAATTATGGGGGAATTTTATTATTTGAGTGATGTGGGGATGGTAAGAATTACTTATGGCTAGGGCTTCTGTTCTATCAAAGTGAGTACCTTTTCTTGGTCTCTATGGAGAGCGTGGCTACTGATGATTGGTTCTACATAATATGTAAAATTGTTTCTTTGAATTTTGTCCAACATCTGAATTATGAAGTAATGAAACTACAGTGTTTCAGAAGCTTCTGAAACAATGTATTTTTATTATTTTATAATTTAGACAATCGTCAAAGCACAAAAGAACAATTTTATGTATCATAATGTACCATTACAGAAACCTGTAGGTTTTGACTGTTTGTTCTCCATTCTGGTGTCTCTTGACGTGCTCTGAAATCCAAGTGGGTATGTAACAGTCAATTTAGCCAATGTGCACCTTAACTACTGCAGCAATGAATCTTGAATTCACAGGATTTAAAACACCCATTAAATTCTGATCATGTAGACAGATACAGTCTGAGCAAAGACAAGTCTTACCTCCTTTCTCTCTTCTATCAAGTCTCCGACCTTCTTCCAAACCAGGGGAAGTTCGCATTTAGATAAAATTCCACTCCTTGGCTTGCCCATTAATCTAACTCACTTCCCACTTCCAGACCTAAACAAGGGCTCCATTTACTTTTGAAGACAGCAATTGTAGTGTCTGTCAGAATGTTGAAAGACATTCAGCACAGGACATGAGAGCTGAAATTATAAACAAAAAGGAAAATGTTCTCAGAATTTAGATTTTAGATTCTCATGACAGTGAGTACAAAGATGACAGCCTTCTGGGATGTGCTGTATAGTCCTGTCGACATTGACTGATGTTTCAGAGGAGTGTTCTTCCACCATCATCAGGACTATGAACAAGCCTTATTGCCCAGATTTAGTATACTCCTCTGAAATGTTGGTTAACTAATGAGACTATACAGCACAATATCCTAGAATTTTGTCATTTTTAAAATGTCAAAAGATTTAGAGAGTTTCCACAGAGATGTAAAATTAACTCAGAATTGAAATATGGCATTCTCACTTATCTCTCACATACACACTTGCATGGGTTACATATTTCTATATTCAGCACCTTGGCTACACCTGTAGGACAGACTGTGAACTTCTTACTTCATATTTATTCAGTTTGTTACAATGTATGGGAGTCAATTTACTGACTTCACTATTTCTATCTGACATTTACAGTTCAGCAAACTTGATGTCTATTTCAGTTGTGGCTAGAAGTTTCATAAAGATTGCTTTCCAAATGCTGGAAGAATTTCATGTGTTTGTGAACTGTGTTAATAAATAAATAAATAGAAAATAAATAAATGGAAGTCCACAGTTTCATCCCGTAACTGTAGAACATGTTGTCATTCAATCCATATTAGTATTATATATGAAAATAATTATAGTTGTCCCACAGGTTAAAGCCGACAGTTTCTCGTTCATGTTCTGAATGTCACGTTGCAATTACTTTGTCTGTGCATGCTGCAACTGTGCTGCCTTTGCAAGCGATGAGGGTCGATGGGGCAATGCCGCTGCATCAGCCCTGGCCCTCCCGAGGGGTTCAGTCCCAGCCCTTTTTGGGGTCTCCTATGGCCACCCTCACCAGGATATGCAAACGGGTCCTGCCTAAACTTGCGCACTCAAATGCAATTTTAAACAGTATGTTATTGCTGCATCTGTCTGAATAACCCCATCTCTCCTTACCAGGGTTGCATGATAGTGTCAAAATGCTTTTAAGAAACAGTTTAGTTTAACTGTGTAATAACTGTAAAATTAATTTCAAAATTAGATGTCACACATAAAATGAAATTTTTTTGAAAACTATCATAACTACTCTTATTCCACCAGGTAAATTCCCTTCATGTAGCAGTACATGCAGCAGTTTGTCAGAAGCCATTTCTAAAATTCTGAAACTTTTAGTGTAGGTTAGTAATTATGTATAACTATGCATGTATTACGACGAATATTAAAGTGACCTCTTGATGGAGCAAGCATTTATGTTTGTTTTCTATGAACTCAAAGAAAATATTGTGTTAAGACATTTGTTTTGTAATTACTACTAAATTATAAATGTTGGTCCAGTGAAGCTTTAGGCAGAGTTAAATGGTTACTTCATACAGTTTATCCCACTCAATACTGCTTAACCTGCATATAATGGTGTGTGGAATAAAGCATTTGTTGATCTTGCTGTTAACAGACTGGTGGTTATGTCAGCCATTTTCTGTTACTCATCACTTCATACTTTAATGATGGAGAGAAAATGTTTAAAATGTTGGTAATTTTATTTCATTTTGATGCTGACTTGTCAAACATGGGAGATAGGTAATCAACCAGATAAATACCAGTGCAGAATTGATTTTGATCTCACATTCTCTTCATTTCATTGTGATAAGAGACAAATGGGAACATCTTCAAGTGTTTTTGCTGTGAAGTATTTAGTTTCAGCAAAGGAAGGCTGTAATGAATGTAACATTTATTGAAGTAAACAGTTCAACAGGTCTACATAGTCATTTGCATGCTCTTAATTTAAAGAAAAAGCTTGTAATACAGTATATTATTTTAACTTTTTGAATCAGTTTTTCATAAACCTCCTCACACATTTACAAAATTTCCACCTAAATGTGACAGGTCGTTGCCACTTATCAAAATTATAAACACTTCCATTTTAAAATCGATTTAGATTATTATTTTTTCAGTATCGAGGATTTGTTTCATACAGAAATGTCAAATTTTCTTACAGGCTTACACTTTATAATAATTAAATTATATGTTAGTAGCTTCATGAACCCTGTCCTTGCCTTTGTAATGCAACTGACCATCGCATAGCTTCAGTATTGCATGTGTAGACAGTTAATTTATGCATTCAGTAGCTTATAGTTTGTAGTTATAAAATAGTTCCAAACCTACACTCTGACTTTGGAATTTAATGTAATTATGGATAACATATTTCAAAATTAACTCTAGTATATTTAAGATACACAGGAAGGGTATTTACGTACTATAAATTGTATGTAGGCATGTCACAAAAATTTAAATGAAGTCTTATGAAGAATAAAATTATATTTCAAAAGGAATAGTTGTTAGAGAGAAAGATATAACACCTGAGTGGTTAGCGCTCCTGTTTTGTGTTCAGGAATTCCTGGGGTAAAATATCAGTCCAGAGATTGGCTATCCAAACTGAGGGTTTTTTGGTTTTCCCCAGTTTCTCTATGCTGATGCCAGGATAGTACCTTAAATTAGGCCTGACATGTTCTTTCCAGTTCACTATTCATTTGTCATATCATCATTTGGCATTGCATAGACTTAGGTACTGACATCGTCATT
>NW_019059775.1:159603-170801 GCF_000696155.1 Zootermopsis nevadensis | reverse complement strand
CTGTTGGTTAGTTGGTAGCAACATTATGTTGATTCATTTGTTGTTCATTAAATGGGATACATTTTGGTAGCAATGTGCCATTCATACCATTATAAACAGTACAGTAATGGACTGTTTTGTTATATAGAATGCTAATTAGTTTGCTGATTCTGTTATTTGATGAAAATATTTGTTTTACAAGGTATGTCAAGCTATGTTTGGAAGCAGATAATTGTTTTATAATAAAACTACACTGACAGAAATCAAGCTATTTTTCAACATTAATATTCATGTGTACCCACAGATGTCTCCATTATTATGAAAAAAGAAAATGTAAGCTATATGTGGGGTATACATTTTTCTCAGGTTTGCATATTGCTGATCATAAAGTGAGTAGTATAGTATATAATTTTATGATAATTACAATAGAAATGTGCTGTTGTAATTTAACAGGAATAGAAGGCAGTCATATTTTAGTGCAAGTTTGAGGTGTACCTATATTCTGTGTTTAAATTTTTGAGGTTATGTATTGTACTTGGAAAGAATACTTTGAAAAATTAGAAAGGAACACTTATTTCCCAAGAATAGTGAAACTGTAGCTCTTGATTTGCCAGCCAGAAAAATAAAAGTCTGGGTCATATTTGAACAACCTTTGTTTTTTAATTATAAATTATTATGTGTTATGATTTCTCCATCTCCTCAGTGGTTGAAATAATTATTAACTATAAGATTAATCAAAACCATGGACTATCTGGTGAACATCCTGTTAAGAATAGAAATGATTGGTTTGAATTTATAATGATGACACCAACAGAACACCTGAAGAATATTAACCAGTCACTGGCATCAGTTGGACTTATTATCTGTTACACTATGTAATAGTACATATTGATGTAATTTAGTCCCTGTGTCTAAGCAACATACCATGAAGGTTTACAGATGAAAGGAGGTTAAACTCCACATGTTCTTAACATTGGTGCCCAGGGATACCGAGTGTCCAGCTTCATGCTTCGACCACATTATTTCTGGCAAAAGTGCCCCGGTGCAGATTTAGTAGGAGGCCAGATGGGCCCCAGGGGTGAAGAAAATTCTTGTCTCTGCCACAAATTGAGTACTAACAACAAATAAAAATTTTGTAAGGATATGATATTGAAATCAAGGGACTGTACAGCTTTTGTTTAGTACAATTGTATGTCTTATTGTAGGCCTATTTTAATGAAATATGAAGTAGAACGATATTTGTTTCCAAACAGAAGTTTGACATTCCACATCTGAAATGTGCAAAAGTATTTTTCCTGAAAAGACAGAACACATCTCTGAGTTTCCTTCTTGGAACATTTCTGCATGCAGTAGAATAAAGAAGGCCTAGTTCACAGTGTTGGTTCTGAAGCATGAGCGCACAAATGCACGAAGCTGTACAATGCAATGCAATGCAGCAAGTTTCTTTGACACATATTTGACGTAAATCATAATTTTCTTCCCAGCAGTGTGACATTTAAGAATTTTACAGACAGTTGTTGATTTAAATTTATTGCAGTAATTTTTGCAGTGAAACTCCCATTTAAGGTTTCTCTTAACATAATTGATTGGAAACTAAATTGAAGGAAATGAAAATATTAACATGTTTCCCTAGGCAATAAAATTAAGTTTTAAGTACAAAGAAATCATTAAATTAAGAAACCTTACATTAGGATTTCATTGGAATAATATGCATGTAAATACATGGGTCAGTTTGTTCTATCCAAAACATGTGATATCATGTTTGTAAATTGTGTTTTCTCTTTGTGGGAGATGAATGCAAACATAGCCACTCTAAGTGACTGATGTTCTTTACTTTACAGCAAGCATCATTTTGAACTAATAATTAATATGTTATTTGACATGATTGATCAATAGATTGGTATTGCAGGTAGTAATAATGTAGATGCTTGCTAGATTTGAGGAAACCATGCATGGGTGGAGCCAGGATGTTCAAAAGTGATCTACTGCAAGTGTTTCTAGCATCACACCAAGTAGCAAGAAATGAGCATCTGAAAGCCTGAGAGATTCAAGTTATTTTTTATTGTATACCTAATTTGGTAATTAAAATCTGTTAATACCTAGTGCATAGTTCTTCTGTAGCTCACCATAGCCCATAATGCTCAGCTAATTCTATTTTCTATTTACAGTGTTTAGTAGATTCACAAAATAACACGTCTTAAAGAGCTATTGACTGTATGGATATTTCGAGACTGCTGAAGCAATAATGTATGTATATTCTTGGTAATATACTAAGGTGACAAGTGCAGTTCATACATAATGCTATAGATCTGTCATCTAAAGTTTGTACTGTCTTAAGTTGAAGAGCACAGGGAACAGAGATGTTACAGCACATTTGTTAAAACAAGGATTGAATGATGTGGATTAATTATGTCCTATTGCCACATCTTACGACATTACAGAAAATTGACCATTTGTAAGTAGAGTAGTTTGAGTGATCAAAAATCATTTTCTGTCTATTTTGATCATCCATTGGCATGTAAAGTAAATTATGACATCAGTCTTTCACAAGCTCAGGTACAGAGCTATTGGTCTGATATTTGGCTCCAAGCTCAGTTTTTATTACTAATAAATACAGTAGTTTTAGATCATCAGATCCTGTCGAGTGGAGCAGACCAGGCATGCAGTTTTTCTTATGGCTTTCTCCTTGGATCCCATGTATTCCTTCTGCTATTGGCTGCTGGCTGGTGGCTGAACAGAGATAGAGCTGCTTTTCCACCTTCCTCCATTCCAAAAATCCAATGGTTATCATTTCGAAGACTGTCCTGTTCTCTCGTCCGTGTGCTCTGTCTGTCTGGGTTGCAAACTGCAGCAGCAGTGGTATTCTTCTCGGATCTAGTCCCAGCGCCGAAACAACTTACACTGGAGAGACAACTCAACAAGAGCGTCCTGATTGGCTGGAATCCCCCAGATGCCCCACCTGGAGCCATAGACTCATACCATGTGTACGTTGATGGTGTTCTCAAGACGACTATCAAGGCAACGGAGCGGACCAGGGCACTTGTTGAGGGTGTTGACTCAACAAGAGTGAGTAGTCTACTCTAATACGCTTGTATAGAATGAACATTATGTGCAACTAGTCTGCATTTCATTAAAAAAAGTTGTGCAAAGATCAGGACGTATCATAGGTGGTCATAACTCAGATTATGGAGACATTATTGCAGGAAACAAGACAAAGTGAGATATTTATAAGGAAGTACAAGATATTTTCTCAAAATTGGGCTATTAATTTCCAGAATTAGTTTTTATACATAATTTTTTGCAATATTTACTCTTAATTTGAAAGCTAGAAGATGGCTGTCTTTGGGGTTGTAATACCATATAGTATGACAGAAGTTTTATGAACGTTTCAGAATGCTATAGATCTGTCATCTAAAGTTTGTACTGTCTTAAGTTGAAGAGCACAGGGAACAGAGATGTTACAGCACATTTGTTAAAACAAGGATTGAATGATGTGGATTAATTATGTCCTATTGCCACATCTTACGACATTACAGAAAATTGACCATTTGTAAGTAGAGTAGTTTGAGTGATCAAAAATCATTTTCTGTCTATTTTGATCATCCATTGGCATGTAAAGTAAATTATGACATCAGTCTTTCACAAGCTCAGGTACAGAGCTATTGGTCTGATATTTGGCTCCAAGCTCAGTTTTTATTACTAATAAATACAGTAGTTTTAGATCATCAGATCCTGTCGAGTGGAGCAGACCAGGCATGCAGTTTTTCTTATGGCTTTCTCCTTGGATCCCATGTATTCCTTCTGCTATTGGCTGCTGGCTGGTGGCTGAACAGAGATAGAGCTGCTTTTCCACCTTCCTCCATTCCAAAAATCCAATGGTTATCATTTCGAAGACTGTCCTGTTCTCTCGTCCGTGTGCTCTGTCTGTCTGGGTTGCAAACTGCAGCAGCAGTGGTATTCTTCTCGGATCTAGTCCCAGCGCCGAAACAACTTACACTGGAGAGACAACTCAACAAGAGCGTCCTGATTGGCTGGAATCCCCCAGATGCCCCACCTGGAGCCATAGACTCATACCATGTGTACGTTGATGGTGTTCTCAAGACGACTATCAAGGCAACGGAGCGGACCAGGGCACTTGTTGAGGGTGTTGACTCAACAAGAGTGAGTAGTCTACTCTAATACGCTTGTATAGAATGAACATTATGTGCAACTAGTCTGCATTTCATTAAAAAAAGTTGTGCAAAGATCAGGACGTATCATAGGTGGTCATAACTCAGATTATGGAGACATTATTGCAGGAAACAAGACAAAGTGAGATATTTATAAGGAAGTACAAGATATTTTCTCAAAATTGGGCTATTAATTTCCAGAATTAGTTTTTATACATAATTTTTTGCAATATTTACTCTTAATTTGAAAGCTAGAAGATGGCTGTCTTTGGGGTTGTAATACCATATAGTATGACAGAAGTTTTATGAACGTTTCAGGTGTACTTGCTGCCTCCATCATCAGGGCATTGATGGAATCAGTAAGTACCTCTGTAACTTTACCAGATTACATGGCGTAATAACCCAGAAGCCAACCATCTTCAAACTCACTGCCGTGAGATCCTCAGATTATGAAAATTTAATGAGGCTTCCTTAGCATATGAAAACCAAAATGTTGAGTCTCCTTAAACAGTGAAGCTTGAACTTATAGCTTATGTTGCACATATTCACTGCAGCCCCATCGGATCAGTGTGCGATCCATCACACCCAACAGACGAACATCTCGTGATGCAGCGTGCACTATGGTGATCGGTAAGGATATGCCCTTGGGTCCCAGCAATGTGAAGGCGAGCCATGTAACCAGCACTTCAGCTATCATCTCATGGTTACCCAGTAATAGCAATCACCAGCATGTTGTGTGCGTCAACAATGTGGAGGTTCGGACAGTGAAACCTGGTGTCTACAGGCATACTATCACTGGTACAATGTTTCTGCTGTTACTGTAGTCCTCTCATGTAATTATATCTATCTTTTTTAAATCATTAATGCCTTCAGATGCAATTAACATGTTTATTCTGGTTTGCACTTTACATGTATTTCTGTACAGCCATTGCATTTTATGAAAATTGTATCCCTCTCATTCATCAGCAATGGAATTCCCTGGAAAAAATTTGTGGTACTAATCATAGATTTATGTTTGCCTCCTTGAAAATGCCAGATAGGAAAGTATTTACCTCCTGGGCCAATTAAAGTAGCTATGATTTTGTGGATGTCGGTCTTCTGGGCAATAACATTGTGTGAACTTGTCAGTAAATACCAATGTTTTGGAGAAACATACAGCCTACATCTTCAGAAGTCCACATAATTTTACAACCCTGAACATAAACTTCTTCACTGCTGTGAGAACAACAGATCTCATAGGGTATTGGTGATATCTTATATAAAGACAAAGCTCAAGTCTCAAGTGCTCCTAGTGTTGAGAGGTCTGAAGAATTGTAGTCTTATCGCCATGCCTTCCACTTGTTTTGCAGCCTAGTACTTTGGAAAGTGTCTAATCTGAAAAGTAAAACTTCTTTATTGAAATGTTCAACCAGTAAGATCTGTAATGAATTTCTAAGCTGATTTTTGTTTTAGTTGTGTTGTTGCTTGTTGGCCTAGGTGATGTGCTGACTGATGGTTATGGTTGAATAACACACTCTGATGTCATTGCAGGCCTAGCTCCTAACACTGTATACAGGGTGACAGTTCGAGCCAAAAATATACGGGCTCCTAATTTTGATGAGAAGGCAAGCCAGCAGATGGAGAGGTTCTCTTGTCATATCGACTTTCGAACATTGCCCAAAGGTGAGACTATCATCATTGCTTCAATATTTTTAATTTACTAAGTTCACTCTTGGGAAGTGAAATTATGTTCCAAGAGTTAAGTCTTAAGTTGCACAATCAGAACTGTAATTGTGGAATTTTACCATACACTTAACTTATTTATCACCCATTTTTTATGATGTTGTTACAGGTAAATAAGAACTTGAATATGGCAAACTGATTTTACTGTGTAATTTTTTATTAAACTGTTGGTGATACCATTAATTCTGTTAGTGGGGCAGATTTGGGTTTAGAAACAAATAAATATAAAATAATTACTCCACATATGCTTATGCAATAATGAATAATATAATAAAGACGGGTGTTTTTTAAACCTACATCCTTTATTCTGAATCATTACAAGTGTGTTGCTTTTCAAAGTAGGGTCCCCTGTACTGAAGACAATTATCTCAACACTATATAATCCACATTACTGATTCTCATGGCAGGAAGTATGGCTATCATCTGGTATGTTGTGCTATGTAGATAACTTGAAAGTAATTTGTAAATTTATATCCTTTGATACTCTTTAATTTATTATCATAATTCCAAAACACTGTAAATGCTAGACACTACTATAAATTAACTGGAATGGTATCTCACAGATATTTATATATATCTACACACAAAACTCATTGCCTTTGAGCAAATGAACAGCAGTAACAATGGGTAATGTTGGTGCACAAATTAGCTTCTTCTGTTGAAAGGAAGGTACAATCTGTGCGTACCACATTATGTACAGGTACAGTCAGTGGCATGCCGTGCATGGAAGCAAGGGAAGCATTGCTTCCGTTGTTGAGAAATGAAATGAAAAGAATTTGTACATAAATAATTCAAGTTGAATAATAGGGATTGTGAATATTGTCATCTTAATAACAGTTTGTCCCACCAGATGTATCTATAGGAAGCAATTCTGACTGTGTTGTCCATGCCTCTTGGCCTGTAGTGCAGAAGCAAAAGAATGTGTTCTTTCAGTGGTGATGTGAAAATTAACTGATTATGTGTGATTTCAGTTCTTGTTGGGTGTTGTAAGTAACATTAAGTTTATTAAAACATTGTGTGTGCATATTTAGATGGTGCAGGATTGTATTTGTGATCGTATTTTGAAGCATGTTAAACTCCAGAAAGTAAACAATCCTCGTGCAAGGGAAGCATTTCCTATCTCATGGTACAAGTTGCTGGGGAGTGATTAGACTACATGCACAGCTAAAATGAACGTTGGCAGAGAACCTTTATGTGACTGTGCAATCGAATGCCTTTTAAAACGGATTTAATAGTAGGGACTTTTCTGAAAAGAAAATAATTATAGAAAGAAGACTACTGACATGCAAGTTGCCAGAACTAAAAGCACAAACAAAATCATGTGTAAGGAAATTTAACTTGTCTGTGAGTAATATTACCCAATGTGCTGGTAAAAAGTGGCCATGCAGTTTGGGGTGTGGCCTATGATCGCTTAGACACTGGGATCATGAGTTCAAATTCCACTCACAGCATGGATGTTTGTCTACATCTTTGTATGTTGTGGTTTCCTGTATAGGGAGAGGCCTTGCAACGGGCTGATCACTCATTCAAGGAACCTTATCAAATGTCTAGAAAGATAAAGAAACTTCCCATGTGTTTGTTGGCCAATGCCATTGAAGGACTGTAGAGCCATTGATGATTTTGATGACAATGATGATATCTATTGTAACATTAATGGTTGGGGATGTTTTTTGTATTTACCTTAGTCAAGTTTATTGACACTCAAATGATGAGCAAGTTAAGCAAAGTTGATTTCATATACAACCAGTAGATGGCACAGATAGCTCATGTACTTTATGATATATTTATTTGGGAGATATGTGACATTTGTTTCAGTGCACAATTTTATAGAGTAGATGTTGTATCCAAAAGTTATGTTTCCTAATAATGCTGCCATTCTTTAACCTTTACCATACAGGAATAGGGTATTTAAACCCCTATACTACGGGGCTGCCATCCGGACTTTAAACTTTGAGGTTAATAGTTTAGTGTTATGTTGTTGTGAGTGACGCATGGCCAGGTGTACCGCATGTAAGCCGTGACAGCGAATGAAGATTAATGAGTTTTAATAATGCAGGTGAAGAGTTATAAGGTTTAATGGAAATTTGTTTAATGAAAGCAGCAGTAGTACCTACAAAATGAGGTCATCAAAGTGATGAACAGTGTTTTTTTATAGTAACAAGGAACATGAGCTGCAGTATTGTGTTGTGCATGACAAGGGTTTTGTCCTGGAACAGTTGGTCACTCCAGGCCAACAGATGATAGCAGCTGTGGAATAGAACCCATCCCAATATGGCCTTATCATATAATTATTAACTGTAGCTCAAACCTTTTTCCTTGCCACAAACTGTGTGTTGCTAATGGTGTTAATTGTTAGCTTTTTTTTAGCTGAAAAGAAAAAAACTCTGTTTTAATGTCTTCCGAGTCTGACTGTTGCATTCTTAATTATTATGATTTTATTATTAACTGATTAACCAATTTTTCTTTCTTGTATTTGTCTGCTTGCATGGATAAGGCTGCAAAGGTGATGATAACATTTTTCCAAGAAACATACTTTATGTTCTTAGTTTGTGTTGTTTTCTTGAGATGAAGTAATTTTAGAATCACCTATTAAATGCTGCAAACATTATTTTACTCTTATGGCCAGGTTCTAAGAGGACAAAAGTTAGAGACTTCATGGTCTGTTTGAAGTAAAATTAACAAATGTATTTATATTTAAGTTAAGAATCATGGATGCATTGCCAACGCACATTGGATATTAAAGGATAAATAACCCTTTCAAAATACATAAAATTATTTTTAAGAATTTTTTTTTTAATAAATGAGTTTAAGTTGGATGGTGTTTGTGAAGATGAATCAAGTCATTTCATTTTGGGTGAAGTTACAGTTTACTTAAATTCTCAGAAATGTTTAATAATCATGAACAATTGATTTCTTTACATACATTCAGATCAGACCTAGCATTATGAAAGTAATTATTTTCATGATTTTAATTTAGTTATAATAACAGTAATATTAAATAATAATAATAGACTCATGCTTGAAATATCGTTAAACAACAGTGTCACGATTATTTTTCCTTTTCTCATTGATTTAGTTGTATGTTTCTGGCAAGTGAGACAGTGGGTTGGGATATTTGGTGGACAGCAAGACGAGGCTACAGGTATAGTAGTTCCTCTGTTCATATCACCTGCCACCTGTAAGCATGGAATTTGTTGTGTAATTACAACACCCTTCTAAAATAATGACCCTTTGTCATGACCTGCATCAAGCTTGTTTGATTCAACATTCTATAAACTACCAGTAAGCACATAAACTGTAATGTTGACACCACTATGAGTGTTCTGTCTCTGAATGTACTCTTTTCCTGGCTATTGCCTTTCATTCTGTTAGGTTATGGGTTGAGGGGATTGATGTATTTATGAGATATTCTGATTATAAATTTTAGTGGATTCATGGAGGATGTCCACACAATTTGGTGTCTTTATTTCCTACAGATATTCCAACTCTTGGATAACAATTACATATACTTTAGCAAACTAGGCCCATATTTTCCTTTGAGAATACATATTTGAATGCCACAATATGTAAGGTTCTGAACCATGCATTGTGGTTCATGTTTTGTTTTAACATTTTAAAGATCTTACAGACTAATTCCTTTTACTGGCCTTGTTTTTCATAGTGTATAGTGTCTATGTTAATAGTAATATGTTGTTTTAAAATAAACCCTGATTGATTTATCATAATTTCATGTTATTCACAAATCCTAATTATTATTATTCAATCTGTCACTGTATACATAATACTTATGCCAAAAATGTGTGATGTTAACTTCAGAAACATGAAACATTTAACATGCCAATATTCTGCCATGTAACAGGCTAAAACCAAGTTGACAAAAAGTAGATTATTTGGGATTTGCTTTATGTTCCAACATGCTGTAATATTTTTCAAAAGATACCTACCTAGGTAGATGGTACTGTCTCAGGGCCATGTCTAATTGTGCAATTTGCTATTAGCCGTACTGAACCATCGGGTGCTACCACAAAAGAGTTGGTACTGATGTGACATGATTGAAGATGTGGCAAATTTGTAAAGGGTTCCAGAAACTTTTTACCCTCATAAAAGTAAACAAAATTATAACATTAATTCCACATATATAATTAATTTAACTTATTAGAGCTTGATATGGTTGTATGATGACCACTTATTATAAAACCATTGTCATAATGGTCTGATGACGTTTCATTGTACTTGTTGTTCCTACATTACCAATAATTTAACATATTTTTTACCATCACTGAATATATTAACATATCACAATTCATCAAATTTAAACAATCATTGAAATAAATGGCTATGTAATATTTTATGCTTTGTGGCATTTCTTGATGACAATTTACGTGCTTTGAAAGTTGAAGTTTATTATATCATTGCTAATTTCTTCCTAAACAATAGTTTTATTTTCTTCTTCTGCCTCTTATAGGATTGTTTGTTTCATTGTTTTATTCCATTTTCCTCATAAGTTCTTCATGATATATAATTGTCCTAAACATGAGTAATTCTGATTTGTTGACTTGAAATGCTGTGTGCAACATTGAATTGCAACCCAACAATATGTATTGTAGCATCAAAATGAAATCAGAAACAGGTCAACCCCTATGTAAGATTTGAGGTTTTCACAGCGGTGAGTATGAAGATTACTGTCTTCTGGGTTGTTGCGCTGTGTAGTCTGGTCGATGTTAACCAACGTTTCAGAGGTCATACTGCCTCCGTCATCAGGGCCCTGACCTCTGAAACGTTGGTTAACATCGACCAGACTACACAGCGCAACAACCCAGAAGACAGAAATCTTCAGGTCAACCCCTGTGTAATACTCTCTCCTAACCTCCCCAGTGATGCTTGAGTCAAGGTCATGTTTGTTCATTGTTGAACATTACTTTGCATCAAAATTGTTGGCTGCAGTTTGTGAAGCATATAGTAATGCATATCCTGACAAGGAAGTAGCGAATAAGACAACAGTTTGCCAAATGAAAACAAAATTTTTGAACATAGAAAGTGTTTGTCTATGACAGGTGTTCATCAGGCCACAGAACAGCTGGAATTATGGCCATACTGATTTCAAAGAATGCATCAGCTGCAACAGTGGTATATGGCTCCAACAATTTAATATTCCCATTGGTTTTGTCATTTTGTGTTTAAAGGCGTTCATGTGAAGTAATTAGGGTTATGTTTTAAATGGAACATCGGTACATGCTTCAGGCTTGCCATTACAAGTACCCTTGTCTTCAAAGAAATAGTGACAAATAGTGAGATAAGTAATTACATAATAAATTAAAGGTTCAGCGT
>NW_019059775.1:132980-154826 GCF_000696155.1 Zootermopsis nevadensis | reverse complement strand
TTTTAAAGGCAAAATTAGTTGCTCATCTGTTTTTGATACAGTTAGTCTCTGCATACCTACTAGGTCTATCAGAGACTACTCTACCTTTACTGTACAACGTAATTTCAAGGCCAGTTCCTCTGCCAGATGTGTTTCTGGTGCCAATGCAGTCTGCAGGAGCATCGACATCTTTAACAAAGATCGTATTTTGCTTACTGAGGTCAGTCAGCTTTTTAAACAATAATCATTGTTTTTATTGTTTATTTAGTATAACATTTTATTTTGTATGTTGTTTGTCCAAAATTAAACTGTTTTTAGTTTAATTATTATTTTACTTATCTATAACATTTAGTTTTTTACTTATGAGTTATTTTGCAATAAATCAATATTGTACAGTTATGTTTTCAGTTCTTTGTTTGTTTGCTTTTGTATTGTAATGTTTGTATTGTTGTTAGTGCTTGGCTG
This sequence comes from Zootermopsis nevadensis, assembly GCF_000696155.1. The sequence continues at coordinate 154,382 of NW_019059775.1, read as the reverse complement.
TTATTGGCCTTTTTGGCTGTTGTCAAGCACTTTAATAAATGAATTGAATTGAATTTATTATGTATATAATTAATTTGTGTATCCATCATTTTGACATTTATTACTGATATCTGAAAATCTTAGATATGCATGCCTAGAAACAATTGAATGTATTGTCAGAGGATATTCTGTCTGAAATTTGTAGGATTTGCATTACAGTGAAGTTAACTTTAATTCTGATGTTGTACTGGATCCTTGCTGTAAGAAACATGAGAAGTTTCTGAAAAGTATCTTATTGTTGATATTTTCAGGTGATCATGCACTCATTGACATAAACAAATTGCTGGGACTGAATCCAAAACAAGTTACAGTCCGCACAAAGTCTCGTGACAGCCAGTCAGCTGATAGTGTTCCAACTTCCATTCCTTCTGCAGCTCTAAAAAGTAAAATGAGCAAGGTATAACCACAGATGTTTCTTTGTTTATTTCTAGCATCCTTGCATGAAAGTGGAAAAGAATTATGTAACAGTCAAATGTATGATTTGAGATTTTTACAGCAGTGAGTATGAAGATTTCTGTCTTCTGGGTTGTTGCGCCATGTAGTACCTTTAGTGACATTATGTTGGCACTCTGTAATCAGTAATATTACATTGAATTATCCATTTGACATATGCTTCATTATAATGAGAATATGTTGCTAGGCCTGGAACTGATCAAGAAATCTTATGTAATGACATTTAATTATGAATGAGTTGTAGTGAATCAGCTGTCATTTGACACAGGATGGTATGGATAAGATGGACAGAAGACAGAGGGAACAATATGGATCAGCCGTTCCAGCTCACATGCGCCGCCATATGCAAAGTGGCCAATCGGGGCATAGAAACATGGGAGTTGATGCACATGGACAGGTTATAATTGACCCAGAAGAAAATCTATCTGATAAGGAGATCTACCCAGCAGGGAACCACATCAATATCCCGTCCATAGGTAAATGGGTTATTTTACATGCTGTTATAATTTAACTTTTCCATACAGGTGGCTAACATTTCTTGTGAAATTGTTAAACTTCAACCAGAATGAGAGGATAGATTTTTAGCTATAAATTAATAAGAACAATCTGATAATCTATGTGCTGTGTAGTACTCACTGAGTCATATCAGAACCCTGATGATGGGGACAGAGTTGGTTCCTGAAACGTTGGTTTACTGCGGTAACCAGTTGAGGCGGCTGATTGCCCGAGAAGATTTTATTGATTGTACTCGCCGCGAAAGTCTCAAATCCTATTTCACTGTAAGTATCATGATCATAAATCATGGATCATTTTGCAAGCAATTGTGCTTCAGAGATCACCAAAGACTCTGCCAGTGAAGGCAACTTCAGTGAAGAAGATTATTTGGATGGTCGAAGAGGAGCTCGAGTACATCATGGACCCAGCGGGGGCCATTACGATCCTCGAGGCATTCCACGTAGTCATACTGAAAGAGGTCGCCCTCCTCCTCTCCCACATGAGAGAGGACGTATGGACCACCATCCTCCACCTCCTCGTGACAGGTAGGGGACAAGCAAAGACCAGTAATTGAATAACAATCCGCTTGTATATTATTTATTGAGGTTTCACAATATTAAATGATAAATTAAATGCATTTTATAATTGACAATGATCCATAGAAACAGTTCATATAGTTTGAAACTTTCATGGTGACTGAACTGAATAAAAATTTTCATGGGCAACAAGCCATGTCAGTTCTGGACAGAAGCCCAACATTTTTGAGACAATCTCTTTTTCCATCATCATTCCCCCTGATAGTAGAAATGGAGAAGGTCTCTGAAACATTGGGCTTCTGTCCAGAACTGACGCAGCTTGTTACTCAAGACAACTTTGTATAGTTGGTATAGATTTGTATGTTAATTGGTCTCACAATTTGACATTTTAATCCACAATTAATAAATTTTCAATTGTTTACTTGCAGGGTCCAATATTGTGCAGCTCCTCATAGTGACCCTAGAGTTAGGCATGGGGGCCACCCTGGAGACAGACCATACCGCCGGGCAGTTCTCCCTCCAGGGCGGGGTCCTCCATCCCATCAACAGTCAGGGCCACCACCAGGAGGTCCAGGACCTAGCCAAAGAGATAAAAGAGTGAGATGGTTTATGGCTCTATATGACTACAATCCTACAACAATGTCACCGAACCCTGATGCTTGTGAGGAAGAACTGCCGTTCTCAGAAGGTGACACCATCAAGGTATTAAAACAAAATTCGTACCAATACATAGAAAATAATAGTACTTATCCTTATGCATTAACACAGTAAATGTTATATTTTTAGTGGTGGGGATAAGTAGATCAACTATAGTTCTCCATTTGGAAGAAATGTTATTTTACTTACAGAAGTAAAATGACTACTCAACTCTGAGACTGTTCTCGGCGTCAACAGTCAGTGTTGTGTATTACAAAAGTAAAGTAAAGTTATTCAACTACATGCTATGAAGGTGCTTATAGGGAGAGGAAGTATAGCTCCACTGGTTGGGCAAGAATGGTTACCATCATGCATTGGCTGCGCTTTACTTCCGAGGGAAGTGCCCGTTGGATAGGAGGGTGGGTGAGCCCCAGAGCTGATCTGGATGTGGAGGCCTGAGGAGAAGTCCAGTATCCTTGTTGGAGTTTGTTTTGTGTGGGAGTGAAACTTTGTCTCCGAAGTCAAGGGAAGAACGCACATCGAGGGTGCTTGGGAGAGGTTTCTGAGAAGAATATTTGGACCTAAGAAGAATGAAGTGATAGGAGATGAAAAAATTGCATGAGCTCCATAATTTGTATGTTACATAAAATGTTATTAGAATTGTCATATTAAAGAGTATGGGATGGGTGGGGCACGTAATGTGCATGGGGGAGATGAGAAATGGTATAAAATTTGGGTGCAGGAACTTGGAGGGACCTAGACATTGTGAACAGGTTAATATTAAAATGTATTTTAGAGAGATGAAGGTTGGAAGGCACATTTGCATATATTTGACTTGGAATAAGAATCAATTGCTGGTTCTTGCGAACACATTAATGAACCTTTGGGCTCCATAAATGCTAGGGAATTATTTTACTACCTTAGCGAATATCAGCTTCTCAGTAAGGACTTTGCTCAATGGAGTTATTTGCTGCCCTATGATTCTTTATTTTCCAACTGCATTGCAAATAAGAAACCTGACTTCCATTTCAGATTTATGGGGATAAAGATGCTGATGGATTCTACTGGGGAGAATGCAGGGGTCGGCGAGGTTTTGTCCCACATAACATGGTAATAGAAGTACAGGATACTCCAAAGGAAGGAGGTCGTGGTGGTCCGAGGGATCGTTGGGGAGACATCTACGCCAACATGCCAGTCAAGAAGATGATTGCACTCTATGACTATGACCATGAGCTTTCACCAAATGTTGATGCCGAGGTAAGCATCTCATTATAATCTTAAAGCTGTTAACTTTGTATGTCTCTTTTGAATATGCTAGTGAACTTTCAGGTTTCATAAAAGGCAGGGAATTTCTTGACAAACTGAATGAATATTGCCTTCTAAGAAATTACTCTGCCCTGTGTGATAGACTGTCAATTTCAGAGCTCATTTCTGTTAATCTCTTCATATGGAATAGTGGATAAACTAGGAAGTCTATTATGTTCATCTGTGTAAGTTTAGAAAAACTGTTTTGTTAACAATCAAGTAAAGGTTTGAAGTTTTCACAGTGGTGAATATGTGGATTGTTGTCTTATGATTTGTGATTCTATGCAGTGTATAGTTTATAGGTGGTCTAGGAGCATTCAAAGTACAAGGTGCGAGGTATGCTAATGGAAACTGTGTATTGCATCACTCCTATCTTATTTTTATTAATCTGTCCCCATTTTACACCAATTTTTACTGTACATATTTTTGGTCATGCTCCCAACAGTCATGAGGGCAGAAAGTTCATGTATATTGTTGGTTCATCAAGCAGAAGAAGAGTTTGCTTCATGGAAATTATTGCCCTTATCAAGTGCTTTGTTTCATTTTGTATTCCCAGTGTTGTTACAGTGGGGTCACAGTGGCCACACGGTCTGAGGTGTGGGCCTTGTGCCACTTCGTCACTGTGACCATGGGTTCGAATCCCACTCAAGCCATGGATGTTTTTCTGTGTTGTGCTGTCCAGTGTACAGGTAGAGGCCTTGCGACGGGCTGATCCCTCGTCCAAGGAGTCCTACCGAATGTCTATAGATCGAGCCAACGATAGTTGGGACCCGCAGTGCTCAGGCACTTGAAGAACGGGCCATTCCCAGTATCCCAGTATCCAGTGTTGTTATATGTTTGTGGTAAAAGCTTCATATGTTATATAAATTAACTGTTTGATTCTATCAAATTGCATCTTAGTAGATGTTATGCTTATGATGTCTAGACCTATATAAAGAATTTTCATATAATTAAGTCCAAGAATTTGGGTCTTTTAAATTTCACATCATTCAGATGATAGCCTGTTATATTCTGGTATCCTTGTATTCATTTTGTACATGCTATAAGTTCTGGGAATAACTAACATATTCATAGGAAAGTATCAGAAGAGGCTCTTATGGTACTGTGTTGTGAATATCTTGAGTTGTCTCTATCTTACTGCAGGTGGAGTTGTCGTTCCAAACGGGCAACATCATCTATGTATATGGTGATATGGATGATGATGGGTTCTACATGGGCGAATTGGATGGGGTTCGGGGATTGGTTCCTTCAAACTTCCTGACAGAAGCGCCTCCCGATTATAGTAATGGGGGAGGTGGGCCCAGACAGGGTCGACCACCTCCTCAAGACCGTAGTGGAAGAGGTGGGGGTCACGGACCTGGGACTAGAGGTCCCCCTCCCCCTCCAAGAGATGGAGTGCGCATGGATCCCAGAGATAGAAGGAAAGGTAAGTGATATATAAACTACATTTCACAGCAGTTATTACAGCCTCCTTGGAAATAATAATTTTTCTTTTTAATATAATTTATTTGTGTACTTAATTAAATCACATTTTGTTTGAAATTTTAATAAAGATTATTTGAAGTTAAAAAAGTATGCAAAAATATAGTGGAATCACCATTTGATGATCATAGTTTTAACATTGTAAGATACTTAAAAATTGTTTTATGCAGATCATCTGTTTTGTACAAATGCATTATTACAATTTTTGCATCAAGGATATTTGTTACCAGTAGCCTTATTAATTTGTCTTATGAAAATGTTAATTCCATACATTAAATAGTTAAAGTTTTAGTAATTTGAAAACAAACAGAACATTTAAACAAATGAGCTATGACTGCCAGTTTCATGGTAACAGACCTGGCTCTCCACCTAAGTGAAAACTTGATTGACTTCTATTAAGAGAACACATACACTAAGTTGTTTGAAATGCAGAACAAAATATAAAATGGAAAAAACAACCTAACATATAAGGGTAATTCTGCCTAGAATGATTGGTATCAACGTATCTTGTACGCATTCATCTTGTGATTGCATCTTAGATTGAATGTGCATATCCATATTCATTATTTGCAAAAAAATAAAATTTTAAATTGTGATTCCACTGAATGACTTAAATGATATATTATTATGAAATATTTTTGAGAAGAATATATTATGTTTCTTTAATTTCCAATGACTGTATTTCAAGGATCCATTCTTAGGCCTTTCAGAGACATAAAATGATTGTTGGACTTCATTCTTTTCATGAAATAAACTAGTACTGGTATTTAATTCCATATTGTCACAGAATAAAGGCAGAATATTTATTGTTTTCATTTATTTTAACATTATCAAATCATTAAATAATGTTGTTACTAAGACATTTTCTAACATTTCATTATTCTACAAAACAATTTTAACATTGTCATACCTAAGAATGTATCTTTGTTTGTTTAATAGACTACTGTGATGCCATGCCCATTCATAGACATGAATTAAAAAAGTACTTTCATACATACATTGCTCCCAAAAGATCTCAGATATTCATGTTTAATATATTTTGTTCTATTTATTTATTATCTTGAAAGTAGAATATAAAAGATGTGTAGTAAAGACAGATTTTTTTTACATAAAACTGTGTGTGAAACAAGATAAGTAATGCAGCTTTCTTGCTACACTAGTTTTTTATAGCCTTTCTTAACTTCAGCAATAAATTGTAGAGTGTATCGGGGGCATGACCAAGCATAGGCCATATTTTCACATATTACCTCATTTATAATTTTGTCAACATGAAGGAAGCACAAACACTCCAAAATATAATCATTATTACATTTTTAGTCTGTTGAATATTCTTGTCTATTGATGAAGGTGTTGATTACATCCGACAACTAATACGTATGTTAACATGTGCATTATAACTATTTTGGTTCTTTTCTTTATATTAGCAGAATAGAATTAAAAAAATTCACTTTTACTCTTTAAATAAATGTTCTATAGAGTATAAAAGTAGTTGTGAAGATACAGTACTTGTTTGTGCCCTCTATAAGCCTTGAAATTAAGCTATAAGCTAATTGCATTTATCTCGCTTATCTTATGCAAAGAGTGCTTTAGTAGATGATTTATCTCCGCTAGCTAGAGACAAAACCAATGTAGGAAAGTTGCATTGACTTGGACATGGCATTACAGCAATTTCTCCAGGGTAATATTACTATTGACTGTATTGGATACCCATACAACCCTGTTGTAAATATCATAATTTCACTTCCTCCAATACTTTTTCCTGTGAAAATCTATGAGCACCAGCTTCTAGAATTTTTTGTGTATTCCCCATAACTCACATGATTGAACTCATTCACAACTGTAGATGTTGCCTCCACATCAGTGTTTTACACAGCACAATTTTTTGGGGGTTAAAACTAATTTCATTATCACTTTTTTTAGCAGTTCTATTATTTTATGTTTGCTGTTGATGTAGCATAATGTAATTGGTCCCCTGACATGTACCTCTTCATACTGATTACTTTTTGGTGACCAGCTTTCTCTGTTTAAAAATTGTCCCAATATACCTCACCCTATTCTAGGGTATCTTGATGTGCTTTATCTCCCTTCATATAAATGTGAGTATGAATGTTTGATTGGTTGTGAATTCTATACTGTTGAAGAGGTTTGTCACAAATTGATTAAAATACTGCCATATAATTTTATGTAAAAAGTTAAAGGTGTCCTATATTTTAATTTTGATGTCCCCTTAACTCCTTATCATCATTAACAGTTAAACAGTGATTTGTCTTTTAATAAATGAATAATTTATGTTTAAATAAATATATACAACACAAAACATTTTGTACGAATTGTCTTTTTTTATAAATACAGAATATTTTGTTGTCATGAAAGTAATCTGAACACATACTGCTAACATTGTCCTACTCCCAGATCCAAAAACATTAGTCTTGTCATTATTCTGTATTAAGTATGATTTGAGGTTTTCACCACGGTGAGTATGAAGATTTCTGTCTTCTGGGTTGTTGCGCCATGTAGTATGGTAGATGTTTACCAACGTTTCAGAGGTATTACTGCCTCTGTCATCACCCTGATGATGGAGGCAGTATGACCTCTGAAACGTTGGTAAACATCAACCAGACTACACAGCGCAACAACCCAGATGACAGAAATCTTCATTCTGTATTAACTTTTCTCAAATCTGTTTTTTGACTGAATATTTCATTTAGTTACTGAATTAATTGCAATTCTGTCAGATTATAATTCCCTTCAGGTACTGATGCTGTATTTTAAACGACTATATGGCAAACCCTTCGAAACAGTTTGCAGTGAGATGAAGGAGGAAGAAACAGACAAAGTTTTGTCATTTTCTACCTTATCCCAGCCATTATAGTTTATTCCACTTAACCTGTTCACAGTATCTAAATTCAGGGCTTCATTTTTCCACTATGATCAACTCTTCAGTCAGACAGGTCATGTATTAGTAACAATTCTATGTCAGAATCTCATTCCAGTGTGCTTTGTGAGAACCAATTTTTCTTGTTATTAATGAACTTTAATACGAACCTCTGTTGTTATCAGAATTTTAATGAGGGTAATTTTTGCCTGTAGCATTGCCTGGCTTCAATCTTGAGCATGATCTTGATATTGTGTACTATTACCTTAATAAAAAAGTCTGATGTGGAACTGTTTTTTGTGTTCATCACCAGAAATACAAGATTTTGAGAGTACTTAAAATGCATAATTTTTTGTTATGTGGCAAAAGTTTATACTGCCCATGCCCAGATTTACTGGGATGTTAAAATAAAATGAATAACCTGTTATTGTTCAAAAATTAAAACCTTCTGTATAGCCATTCAGAAATGTTTTAAAAAGTAATTAAATGTGTGTCAATCAGAATACTTCTGTTTATAAATATTCCTAAATTATGAAGGGAATTTCTTGAGGTGAACTGATGAAGCAAAACTGGTGTTACAACACAGTTTGAGCAGATGAAAATCTTGAATTGTGCTGACCTTTCAACGTGAAAATATGTTTTCATTGCAATTTTACTGAACACTACTGTATTTTTTAATATTTTTATGATACTATGTGTATTGTTAGAAATAGACGTACCTACAACTACTATACCTACTTAACATGATAAAACGTCTTGCCAAAGCCTTTAACCCACTATGTCACTTCCTAAATTTGACTTCAACAACAAGAAACCTTACATGTGTTTTTAAATTTTTTGGAATTTAGGTTTCTATTAGCATCATTCATGTAAGAGTCAATTGTGTAAATGTTGCATCTTTCAAGGAAATTCTGCATCTATTTACATCATTGTCAGCCTTATAAATTAGGTTGTCTCTTTTTACATTTAATTGTAAATTATCTCATGCCATAAAAACAAAATATCAAATCAGTTTAAATACTGGTGTCTGTGTAATATCCTTCCATGTTGCATGATTAATTGGTTGACTTACTGCCATGTTCTAATGATCACTGTTCTCAGATGAGGGTTATGAGCATTGCCCTTAACAACAAGGAAATACAGCTTTTTCATCACTATGAACTGAACTGAATTACAGAAAAATGTGTGGTTGAAAGTGTTGAGTCATGTTCTTTATATTTAATGAAGTCATCTGGACAGTAATTAATGACCAGAAAGTTGTGGAAATGGTCAGAGGTTACTTCTTTATTAAGTGTTAAAGGTTCGTGGAATTTATGTGGTACAGTATTATCAAATGCTTATGCTTAGGGAATTTTTATTAGGACAGAAACAAGACCCAAGTTATCATATGAGCCTAAGCTCTGTATGAGCTGAGGGGGAATTTTTCTGATTGCTCTCTGCCTCCTAGTATCCCACATCAATGAAAGTTGAAATACTTTTCATTCTGCTTCACACTTTTGATTTGAGGCTTGTTATTTAAAGTATGACTACTCTGGACTGTTCGTTTGTCATTTAGACAAGAAATTATTGTAGTTTATTTTTAAGGAATCATTCTCCTGAAAGGAATACCAAATGAAAATTTCCAGTAAGGTTAGGTATTATCAGTTCTGATCGATCAGTGAATCTCATATGCAGAGTATGTGAACTGTATCATCCTGCTAATATATGTTTGATATATGAAAATTTATCACGTAAAAGCTGAATATTGAACCGTCATATTAGAACATGGCACTTATGTCATTTGGTTGGATTATGTTGGGCTGACCTGATGAGCTGGTGGGTGTATTCTCCGCTCTGTCTCTTTTTCTCCTCTCGATGTCTCTTTCTGTCTCTTTCTCTCTGTCTCTCTCTGTCAGTCTGTCTGTGTGTCTCTCTCTTTGTTGCTAGATCATCTACCCACACAGACACAGTTAGACTATAGGGCAGATCACAACACTAGCCTTCAGGTAAGTACTTTGGTACAAATGAACTTGGCATTATTATTCCCCATTTCTCTACTATCTCTGCATGGCTTTGCATTTGACTGCTGATTGAACACACACATTCATAACCACAAATATACATTCACATTTTACCAGCATTTGTTGTAAGCTGTCTTCACATGCTCTGAACGCTAAAATAAATTTATGAGACAGGGTCTTAAAATATATTCATATAAGATAAACATGTGTTAACAAGGTTTAAGAGGATGCGTATCTTGTAAATAAAATGTATATATAAATTTATATAAATTTGAAGACCTGGATATTCTAACCTTTCTTCCAGTTATAATCAGTATATCTAAATTGCTTATTGTGACACTTTGGATTAATTATCCTAGTGTATAATTCTTCTTGAGAGATATATGACAATTCTGATCCCCAAATATCTGAAAACTGTTAAACTCAGGGTAATATCTGATATTGTGCCTTAATCCATTCATATGTATTTTTAGTGGTACGTGATTTGTACATCTTCCAATAAGCTTTCATATTATTTAAATGATATTTATGTTGGGATAGTTACATTTGATTTGCAAAGCTTATGTTAATGGAAATTTCTATTATTCATTTTTGTTGATATTAGATTACTGCATTAAGCGGAAACCGTATTGAGAAGATAACAGTTGCTCATTTGGTTAAAAAATTCGAAATGTTTGTGGAACCCAAAATTTCATTACCATTCACAAGAGCCTGTCACTGGATTCTATCTCAGACCATTCCACATCCTCACATCATGTTTCTCTAAGACCTATTTTCAATGTTATCATTGAATATGTGCCTAGGTCTTCCAAGTGGTCTCTGTCCGTCAGGTTTCCTGAGCATAATTTTGTATGAATTTTTCATTATTCTTTATTTTTTTGTGTGCTAAATGCCCTGAAAAACACAATATCAGCAATTTGATCACAGTAGTGATATTTTGTGAAGAATAAGACAAATGAAGTCTTCATTATGCAGTTTTCCCTATTCTGTTGCTTTCTTTCTCTTATATATATATATTTGCCTTATCACTCTAGTATTCAGTGATATTTGATTAGAATGGGATTTGAGATCATCAAATATAGACTCATTAAAATCTATAACTACCATTTAAATCTTTCTGTGTGTGAATTTTTAATTAAATACAGAGAAAATGTTTTCATAACCAAAGTAATGTGAACAGCTTTGTATAATGAATTTATATTTTACAGTTTGGCTTCAGTCTCTCTCTCTCTCTCCTCTCTCTTTTTTCCCCATTGAAGAAAATATATCCCATTATTATGCCAGCATTTCTTAAATTAAAAGAATTGGCTTACTGTAGAGATATTCTACACAAGATTTAAATCAGGAGCATTCCACGCTTAAAGTTATGATTAGGAATAAATGTCTTGCTACAGGATTTGCATGAACAGCAAATGAACATTAAGGCAGTAAGGTATTTAAGATTGCAAAGAATGCATTTTTAGAACTATACTCCAGATTTAAGACATTTAATCTTTTCAAAAAAGATAATGAATTATTACTACAACAGAATTCCTTTTCAGAGTACAAATAAATAATAAGCTAACTCGATAAACAGAATTACATGTGTGTCGTTTAATGAACATGGTCAAATATCCTTTGTTATGTATTTAAGATATGATACGAATATTGTCATTAATATAACAGTAAATTTTAAGCATCCATTTCCATTTTTATACTATTATATCACAGATATTTAAATTTCCTGACGTTGAAATGCCTCTGAACACACACATACTGTACATAACACATACACACAATTGAATGTCATGAATTGCTAAGAAGCTTTGTAGTGATGAATTTGAATGAAACAAAATACCTGGAATGGCTGTTTTGAGATGGGAAATTGATGCATAACATTTTTACCGTAGTCAAGAATGCTGTCCACGATCCTTTCCACTTTTCCACATAATTGCCTGCTAGTGATTTGGAATGCTTTGCTATTTTATTCAAAAATTTACTATTTTATCTGAATGCTATATTTTTTATTTTTTCCCTTCAGTTCATTTTTTCAACATGTAAACTATAACAACTTTAACATTTATTCAAATACATAATTTCTTTTTCACTGTGCATGTGGGTTTCTCTTTTTTTGGAATTAGGCAAATAGTTTATTTATTTTAATTTTTCTTTTTTACATATTTTGTTCCACACGAACAGGTAGAAAATTCTACTGGAAGAAATGCAATATAATTTCTTTATGAATGTGTCTTTGTATACATTTCCCTCTCCATTTAAATACGAATTACCATTTTGAATATGAATGGTTATGTAAATGCTAGATACTTTGTCTAATATTTGCGTGTGGATCTATATCTGTGAATGTTTAATATGAGTATATTAATTGTTAACATTTATCTGAAATTTATAATTACATGAGTGAAAGGTTTTGCTTTCATTGTCAGGACTTCAGTAGTGACTGGGAGGTAATGTGATTGTACAAAGAGCAAAAGACCTGTATTCAATCCTGACTAGGATGGCAACATTTTTCACTCATCCATAAACATGTTTTGTTATTACAAAAGGCATTATTAATGAAGAGGGACTATTATATAGGCATGTGTAAGATATATCCCATATTAAAATTGTTGTCATGTATGGTTATTAAAAGTAAATAATTGCCATTACATTTTTGTACCCTGTAATGTCATTTTTAGACTTTTATGAGAATGTCAACCTACCCAGTCCAAGTTCTGTTAGCTAATGGAACAGTATGACATTCTATCAACCTCAGCCTTCTGTGTAAATTGTAACTACCCTTGCCAAGTTTGTGACATAAAGGTAGCCATCCACAATGTTTAAAGTATCCCTGAAATGAATATAATAAGGTTCAGAAAATGTATGTAACTTTTTAAAGTAATTTGTAGTTGGCAGCATTTAAGGCAAGAAGCATCACTTGATAACTAATATTTTCAGTGCATTATGAATATGAAAACTGTGAAGTTCAGAATTACAATAACAACACAGTAGACACTATTTGGTCTCTATTATTTCTAGAATTGGGTTGCGGGGAATGATATTGCCATAATCAGTACTGAGTTACATCTGTAATAAGTTTTTGTTCCTGTTATAACCTAAAAAGAGCTCATTCTTTTTCTCTTTCTATATGTTATTTGATCAAATTCATAACCCCCCCCTCCCCTCAACAAATGTTCATTTTGAGGGATACTCATCATTGTTGATGGAAAATAAAATGTTAACTACAATGTATAACCTATGTTTCACCCAATATGACATGTTTGTAGCTGTGCATTATTAGAGAACATACATAGCACTTACCCTAGCTAGAAATTTGTTAATTCACTGTGTAGCAAAACATAATTGAGTGGTATTGCAGCTTGTTTTTGTATATGAGGAAGAGTTTATAGCATCATAATGGAGAAATGGACAAGATCAACACTAGAGGCAGAAACCCACATCTGCCCACAGGGACTTGCAGGACTTCAGTTCATCAACCTGAGACCTCTTCATGAATTATCAATTTATTTGTCATTTAAGTTGTAACAAATGATCATCAGTATACTGTGGTGGGTAGTATTAGATACACGTTTTAATTGTTTAAATGCATTGAATTTTAAATTATGTGAAATTGGTTTTAATGTGTTTATGTTTTATCTGCTTTCAGTTAGTCCATGCATAGATAGTACTGGCTTCATTGAGACCAGCTGATGTTTCCCCAAGGACAGTTTCAGATTTAATCTGTTGTTTTTAAATATATATCCCACTTTAGTTCACATTTGAAGAAAAAACTAAGTAAGGGATAAAGGAAAAAATAAAATAAATATTGAAGGTATAAAAAGTACTAGAGGAAAAAAATTTGAAAATCCCCTTCTGGTGGTGTCTCAGATACATAATTATTAATAATTTCTGATTAGTTAAATATGTGGATGTGAAAGATCAGAATAAAATATCAGAAATTCCAGTCTGGATTAGACTAGAGTAGTGATACAAGACATTTCTTATTAACTGCAATGAACACTGCAATAATTAAGTATATGCTTTTTTTTAAAATTACATAATGAACATTATTTTTCAGAGGATATAAACAGTATATTTTATGTATACATGAACCTCAGGTCTTTTAAACTTGTAACAAGTCAAATATGATGGCCAGACTTCTTATTTCTATATCAAAATTCATACATATTATTGCATGTATTAATATTAATTCCACAGAATTTCTTGATTGATAAATATAGAAATTGTAGTAGACCAGGCTGGTTGAAATGAGACAGAGAATGACTGTTTATCATTCTCTTTCTGTCCTAGCATGAGGAAATAAATCAATACCCCAATACCAAGTGTAGAGCTGGCAAGGTTAGAGCTCCCACCAGAGTACAGTAGAGAAATAAAATCAAGCAGAGGAGATACTGTAACGGTGTGGAAACAAATTTTCCAAAACCAAGTATAACAATTGGCCTCCCACAAATAACTGTACCATAGGGAATGTATTATTTCATAAGTACCATCTTTTTTAACGACGGAACACAATGCTTTGCATCATACAAATTGAAGCTATTACATAACTGATACCATTGAATGGTCATTATTTGTTGTTTTACCAACAGTTTTAGGTAGTTGCACAACGGTTCGCGTGGGCAGATGAACAGTATTCTGTCCGTTCCCGGCCTTGCTCATAGCCCCATTATATTTTCTTTTTTTGAGCACGCACAAAGACGGAAGAGTCGGATACGCCACCCGAGGGTTGAACCGACCCGTAACGCACAAGTTCGCTTCACGGCTGCGCTGTCTAGAAAACACTTCCACACTGAATGCTCTTAACCTGGCCGTGAAGCAATCTTGTGAGTTACGGGTCGGCAGACTACCATCTCCCGAGATCCATGTTACTTAACGTACGGTTGCTGTTGTTGACTCGTACTATGTAAGTGGTTATTCCATTCGGCCGTGTTGACGCCAAAATGCCACGTGTGAGGTACACATTGGAGCAACGAGTGTTTATGTACGATGCTTACGTGAAAAGCGGTTCTGCAAGAAAAGTACGGAGAAGATTCCGCCGTAAATTTCAGGATGTTTCAGTTCCACATAGAGAAACTGTTCACAGAATTGTAAATAAAGTAAGAGCAACGGGGTCGTTGCTTGACAGAAAACCCGAACTGAAACGTCGAGTGCTCACTGAAGAGAAGTTGGATGAAATCGGTGCTAGACTTGAACATTCACCTAGGAAATCTCTCAGATGTCTTGCACAAGAGACTGGGGTGTCAATAACGACAGTTCGAACGGCAACAAAACTTCTGAAACAACCTACATTTGAAAAAGTGGTAATGCTTGTAGAATGTGCAGGAAAATTTTTACGTTTTACAGTTAAAAATATTCGGATGCCTTACCACGATTTGAGATACCGCGATTCGAACATTCACAGTATCCGGATATATAGGCGAATATTCGAAACTATTAGACAGTATTTATTATAGGGTAATATTTTATGTATTTAATACTTAGTATACATAATTTTATTTCATACTAAGATGTTTAATTCGTTTAAAGATCATCCGGAATACTTTTAAGGTTTATTAAACTTTTCCTGAAACCATATTTACACTCAGGTTTCCTCATAGTAATTAGTTACCCAGTTCATAACCTCAATGACGTGCTTGTACAAATACATGAACTAAACTGAACTCTGTGGGATTTGTATCTGATATTTTCAGTTTTGTTGTACACTGTATCATGGATGCCTTTTATGGCAAGAGAGAATTGATTGGTAATTGAGAATTTTTACATATAACATGAATAGTACGCTTATTCATTTATCTGAATGTGACATTATGCAGCTAAATTCTTACAATTGGAACCAGATATCTAAAGATAACAATAGTACTCTGTCAGATTGTTCTTAGATACTGAGTGAAATGATTCATATTACATAATTTTTAAGTTTAAATTCCAGTATGTTTTGAGAACAGTCATTCACTACAAAGGAGTCCATCTTCTGGGGTGATGCATCCTGTAGTCTGGTACAGACTGACTGATATTTCAGAGGATGCAGCATCCCAGAAGACATCCTATCTCACCATTCTTAAACTACAGCAGTATGGAAGCACTGTGTTTCAGTGGTGTTATGGACGTGATGAATCTTTGTGGAATAAGAGGCAGGAGCATTTAGAATATGTAGCTTTAATTGAAATCCTTTTTTGTGTAATGTAAAACAACAAAATAGTGGCTTCATGAAGTGCATATTTAGCTTTTGACTTGACATTGATAGCCAACAAACCATTGGACTGAGGCACTTGAAATTTGGTATGAGGATGGATCATAAGCATACCTACAAAGTTATTGTTACAAACTTGAGATAGTGCAAGTCTTTAAGGTTATGTTTAATGCTCCCCAAAGTTATATTTAAGCAATAAGTTACAGTGTTTCTTCTACAATGACTTGTACTACAACTTCCTACCACTTATATTGCTGCTGCTATTCTTGCTTTTATCCATGACCTCAATGGCAGTTAGATACAGTGTTCTCTGTCCATCTTCAGTTAACTTTCCCACTAACATCAGTCACAGTTATCTGTAGTTGTTTTAGCCTTGCTCCAAATTAGTATGGTTTGTAGATTCTCTCAATCTCACCAAGGGCTGAGTGTTAACATTCATCTGGATATATTTTCCTTAGAGTTGATTTTTATGGGATATTACATTTACAGTACCTGTCGAGGAAAAGCTTGGAAATATGTATTGTTGAGAAGGTGGCTGCCTTCTGGGTTGTTGCCCCTGTAGTCTGGTAGAAGTTTAGAACTTCTACCAGACTACATGGCACAACAACCTAGAAGATGGCCATCTTCAGGCACACCGCCATGAAAACGTCAAATCCTACATATGTTGTTAGGTTTATTCCATGATATGTTTGCGGCGACCATTGCTTATGAAGGCACCAAATAGAAAGTATCACTTCAGAAAAAGGTTACACTTTTGTCAGTAATGTTTGTCTTCAAGTACACAACCATTTTGTTCCTGGTACATCAGTACTTGCATTTGAATGTTGTTTTATTTGACACTTTGTCTCACATGGAATTTATTTCATGCATGGTTGTCAAAATAACTTAACCATTTCTTGTATAGTTGTCATCATCTTCAGTCCACTGCTTTAACAATCTGTATCTGCTTGACTTAATTTTCTGCATATTAATAAGAAAGTACTACTTACTTCTCCCTTATTGGTATGGCACTGCATTGTTGCATCACATATTATATTAGGGAAAATAATAATAATAATAATAATCATGAAGTTGTGAGTGTTGTAAATTGTTAGTTGCGCTGAACGTGACATGCGCATCTGAACAAGAAATGGCCAAAATATGCTGAAAATATGTGATAAACATAATATATGCACAACCATCTTAATTGTTTAAAAATATGCACTATAAAATTAGTGATATGGTATGTTAAAACTTTAAACAGATATACAGATACTGAAATGTGTTGACCGCATAAAAGGAAACTAAATGGATTTGCATAAACATCTGATATCTGGTGTTGTTTCTGGATCACTTAAATTAGACTAGTGTATTAGCAGAGGGATCTGCAGTGGCCACGCGGTCTGAGGCGTGGGCCTTCTGCCGCTTGGTCGCAGGGACCATGGGTTTGAATCGCACTCAAGCCATGGATGTTTGTCTTTGTCTTTCTGTGTTGTGCTGTCCTGTGTACAGGTAGAGGCCTTGCGACGGGCCAATCTCTCGTCCAAGGAGTCCTACCAAATGTCTATAGAACAAGCCAACGAAAAAGTTGGGACCTGCAGTGCTCAGGCACTTGAAGAATGGGTCGTTCCCAGTATTAGCAGAAGAGTTGTCTGCCAATTCAGATGACCTGCAAATTACCATATGCAGATGCTGGTGAACTGTTAGCCAGTTAACATTCATTCATATTACAAACATACTAATTTGCTGTTTTAAACTATTAAATGAACTGCTCCTGTTGAATTTGACCGCTGTGTTCATAACCATAAAGTCCATGTAGCTAAGTAGAAAGGTAAATTACAAACTTTCTGCATGTGGAAGGTGGCTTCTTTAGAGCAACACTTGTCATTTGTAGATTTTTATTTTATTTTTCTTTATAGTAATCTCGATGGTTTTGAAGTCCATCAACTTAAAGAGTATATCACAGATTGGTTGACTTTTGGTTGTGCATATATTCATAACATTGAGCAGTTACTAGCTACTGTTATTTATAGCAGTTGAACATTTTCTGTTTATAATCCCTGAAAATGACTGAAATGTTGACTTTTCGAATATTTCAATTGGCTTAGAGTCGAAGATTATTGTATTATGTCACTGCTTTGAGCATATTTGTTTGAAAAGAAACCAATTTCCTCACATTTTGACTTTATTTATTCTTATTTCTGGACATCCTGCTCTGTAATTGTGAACTGTAAGTTCTATTTCTTTAAATGCACCAGAATACACATTCTTGGACTAAGCATGAATATTTCTAAGGAGTAACATAAATTGTATGTATATTCAATTGTATACAATCTGTTTAGTTAAAAGTGTATGGATAACAGAAGCTGCTGGATGGTGTACTAGTGTTTCATTACCAGTCATTTCTCACGGGTTATGTTGCCTGCATTTTGGCATGCTTTCCTGCAAATTCAAGAATGATTAGTCATATTCAAAGTAGCATAAGAAGTTGTAAGTTACCTGTAATTTGTTATTTTGTTTTATTGTAATTTAGTTGTTAAATTCTGCCTATTGACAGAGGCTTGACAAGTGTTAGAACTTCATATGTTATTGGGCCAATGCTTAACTAGTAGTGCATATTAAATAAACTTCATTTTAATGGTATGTATCTTAATGATATGATATTCATTTTCACGTAAATTTTTATCTTTGTAGAAAATGTGTAATATAAGTATGCAATGTAACCTGTGGAGGTTTTTATGGAAGAAAATGTGCATTTGAAGTAATGTGTTATAATTACTAAATTGCTTTTATAATATATTTTACAGTTATTTCATTGAATCTCATGGAAAAATTTCATTTGCTCTCTTCAAGAGTTAGCAGGTATGTAGTAGTTATAATTTGTCTGTTTTGCATATTTATTTCTTCCAGGGTCCAGTGGTGGCGGGCCCACCGAGGGGGAGAGGCGGGGAGGGCCGGGGAGACCGGAGAGGTGGTAGAGGACCACCAGGGGGCATAGGTTATGACCCTAGGGGCGATTCCCACGGATTGGACCCACGAGGCGATCATAGGAACCCTGACTACCATGGCGAACCCCCACGTCGTATAGATGGACAACCAAGAGGTCCTATTGAAGAGCCTCCATCTCAGCAGGCAGCTAAACCTTCAATCCCAGCAAAACCCTTGAAGGGGATTCCAGCAGTTGTGCCAGACTTTGTGATACCAAACAACAAAGAATCTCCCACAGGGGCTGCCCCTGGGCCCAAGTTCCCAGAGCCTCCCAACTTAATGCAAAAACTGAGCGAGATGACAGGTGGTGCAGATACATCTGTCGACAACATCATCTCAAAAGGAAAGGAACTTATCTTCATGAAGTTTGGTCTTGGAGGCAGCAAGTAGCAATGTGAGCAGGTACTGTGGCTTGTGCTGGCATCTCCTGACTTACATTAAACCTAGCTGTGATAAACTAAATAAATTGTCCTCATTCTTGGGAAGTATTAACGAGGTACTGTGACATCTGCATAGTATTTTTTAAGCTGCTATGAGGAAAAATGTTATATATTAAAATAAACACCTTTCATCAAAACATAATGGCACATGATTCTTTTTTCAGAATTACTGAAAGCTTGTTTGCTTGTTATTGAGAGATACCTTGATATGGAGGAGGGAACATGCTTATTTGGCCAATAAACGTACAGTGAATTAAGGATGGTATTAACTGTCATGAAATTTTATTATAGAACATTTATATGCAAGTTGAAGCTTTGTGTATAATAATGTCATAAATTTTTCCTGATTCTCTGCAACAGTTTTCTCATCTTTCAGACTTCAACCCTTACAGATTCTGTGTTAATGAGCAGAGTTACAGCACTTGGATAATATTTTCCAGAAAGCCAGGCAAGATTGTTGAGAAGAGTCCTTAGAAAATGTTGTTTTATACAAGAGGTATGTTGTGTATCAATAATAAATGTGGCCAGATTTTAACCAGCTTTAACATTTGGAGATCATATTTGCATCTGTTCTAAATAGCATCTAATATAAGTAGTTGTCATGTTTATTAAATGATCTCATATTACAGCATCTAGAAAAGAATTTTCTGTTTGAGGTGGTAGCTAAGACTGATGAGATGTTGGGAATATCATTTTCAAAATCTGCTGATTCCAAATACTTATAAAAATACTTTAGATACTTGTGATATGATTATTGCTGGACCAATCAGGTAGTTTATATAAGAATGGATTAAGAGTAGTGACACATACATACATGCATGGAGTATATGGATTTGGGGACAGTAAATATTCAGTGACTTTTCTGTTCAGTGTAAAAAAAGGATGTTTCTATTTTTCATTTTTTAAAGACTTTTATAAATTTTATCAGTTTTTCTTCAATGTTGTATGTACAGTAGAGTATCAAAATTATACAAATATTAACGGTGTTAACGAAGTGCTATTATCATGTATTATGATCCTTTGTACCCTTGTTTTTTAAACATGGAATATTTTGCCTCTTATACATCAAAGCAGCGTTACTTAATTTCACGGTAATATAGAGGAAAGGGCCGATAGATGATTTTGTTAATCCAAGTTTTTTTTTTGTCAGATTGACATACTTGTTATAATAAAGTAAATTTGACAACTCATGTTATAGACATTATCCCAAATATGTTTTGTAAATGTTTTGAAATTTATGGAAAAGTAACAATTTTGTTAAATCAGTAGTAATGAATGGAGGTTTCTTCTATGCCTTTACAGCATATGTGATTATGGAAACTGCACATTAAATTTAAATTAAAAGCACTCAAAAGATAAGGCTTTATGCGAAAGGTTGGTAAGCTTCTTATACGTGTAATAAAATATTGTATTTGGGATAGATTTTCTGTTTTTATATCGATGTAACTGAATTTGAGAAGTATGACTGATTTATGAAATGTACAAGATACCAACTTTTTCAAATCTGTTGAAACCAGCACTATGTTACATGTTGCACTTATCCACTGAAATGAACTCATAATTCACGTTATGCACATGTGTTTCTTATGGACTTAAAAGAAACATACATACTGTGTGCCTAGAAAGTTCTTCCTTTATATTTGGAGTAAGCAGATTTTGGGGGAATAAAAAGAAACATATCATTTCTGTTCTCAGTGATTTAATTAACTTCCACTTCAGCTATAAATATTTAAGCTGCTGCGATAGGGTGCATATGCTGTAATAGATTTGTGAGTTTTACATTAATTATCACAGGTTTAATGGAAGTTGCTAGAGTCAGACCAGCACAAAAGATCTTGCCCCTCTTGTTTGTTAACTTCATTATGTATGTGAGACTTGCAAATTAATAGAGGGATATTCATGTTATAAAATTTTTCTTGGGCGATCAGCCGCGTTAGTGTTGATGGTCTTAGAAAATTGTATAACGTTCGTATGCCTTTAAAATTTT
>NW_019059775.1:121147-132966 GCF_000696155.1 Zootermopsis nevadensis | reverse complement strand
ACAGTATCTTTAGTCACTGCTGTAGTAAAACAGGTTGTATGGCATTGACTTATTATCTTACAGTAATCCCACTTCTTATATTTTCTTTGAACTTGAAACTTGGACTTCCAAATGAGCCGATGAAAGTATAAATTAAAAATATCAGTTTTCCAGAAACTGATAGTGTAAATTAACATAATTTGATTTCTGCAAGCTTATTACATAACAGTAACTGATATTGTTTCCTGGTATATTTTTTTAAAGGTTTGGATATTACGGTCTATTGAAAATTAATAATTATGCTAACTATATAGCTGTAAATAATTTTTGGTACTGTCTTATAAAACACAAAAAAAATGATGACATTAAAATTAAATTTACTGTACCAATTATAAATATAAGTAAATGGAATAAGTGAATAAAAAAAATAGTTCTACAGCGTAATTGTACAGACATATTCATACAACTTGAAGACAGATTTTTGATAACTCAGATTGTAGGAAAATAAAAGCATTTCAGTGCCGTAAAATTAATCCCATGCTGTTCCTCTTAAATACATTCAAATCTGTACCTAACTTTGTTCATGAAGACAATTTTTGGATACTTGTTAAAATATTTATTTTGTTTTGTTTTGTTATTTTACTTGCAATATAAAGTAGTTTCAGCGGAACTGTTACAGCATTGTGATTTCGGAAAACTGACCTCTCTTATTTCTTTCATTGTCAGAAGCTCAGCTGGAATTCTAAGGATAAGATTCTGAAATATTTTCATCAAACAAGTGCCATAATGATAAATTTAGACTCACCAGAAACCACAAAGAGAACCCAACAGTATTAACACATCACAGAGCACATGGATGTTGCCTCTTGAATGTCTGAGTGAAATAACATAAAGAAATTTAGCCATTAAAATAAGTATTATATCATTTCAGAGAAAAAAGAGTACTATTTATAACAAAGTACATTTTCAAGTAAATGTGATGGTATTAATCAAAACCTTGTATACAGTGAACACACATCAATGTCATTCACAGATATCCTTGCACACTGATAAAGATTTCACATATACAAGTGTGTACACACCTGTGAATTAATATCTGCATGAAATAATTTTCATTATACTGTGGAAAACATTATTATGCATGATTAAGTAATAGAAAATGGGTAACTAACAGTGTTACGTACATTTTGAAGTTCCTCCAAAAACTAAATTCGGCTCCAAGTTGGGAATTTAATTAACCTTGAGCATGTTTTGTAAAGTGGAGAGGGAGTAATGGAAATTTTAATCTCTCATTGAGGAACAATCTACATTCTGAACACAGGAATTCAGATAAACGATGCTGAAATGAATGCATTACTTTCAGGTATGATAGTCCAATGAGTATATTGAGATAACAGATAGAACAAAGTTACAATAATAATTTTGTTTAATAAAGGTGTCAAAAGTAAGGGAATTTGAAAATGAGTTAAAAATTCCATTCAGCAATACATGTATACATAAAATTTAAATTATCCTTCATGATTTCTTAAGTAGTTTTGTATTGCCTGGGGTGACACAGACTTTCATGTTATAATTCCAAAATGCATTGTCATCACACAGTTTAGAAAATAAATAATATCATTCAAAGTTTTTTGGGATGCTAGACAGAAAGTTTTCACAGTAATGTTGACTTGAAAAATGTTGTTCATAAAGATGGCTGTCTTCAGGTTTTAACTGTTTCATAAAGTATAAAAGAAAATAAATAAATATAGCATGAATTACAGGTCACTTATCTGGTGTGACATTCTAAATATGTATGTTGTGAGACCAAAATTTTAATTTATGTTGCAAGAATAAAGATACTGATGGAGATTAATAATTAACACTACCCTCTCCACTTTAAGCCTAACTTTTTATCTTGGTTACTGTCTGTGTAAATACTATCACTAGTTTTCATTGGATGAGTCCATGTTAGGTTAGGTTATAACTACTGTTCTGCTCAGACCATGAATATGAATACTTATATCTCAGTACCTTAAACCATTAAATAATATATCAGAAATGTCTCCATAATCTTAATATAAAAATCTATGGATGCAAGTGGTTTTGATTGTCGAATAGCCATACTATCTTACCCTTACCGAACAGTAGTGATAGTGTGACCATATTGTATTCACAGTTCTTAAATATTTTGGAAACACTATGCTGTTGATTAGAGCTTTTGTAAATTCAAACCTGGCAGTCATTGTTAGTGTCTTATTCATATATACAACAGACATATTTTATGCATAATGCTGTACCATTCTAAAATGGAAAAATTTTGCAAGTATGAAAATGTTCTTCACTGAATATGAAATTACTGGCTCCATTTCTTGAGCAAAATAACATAAGAAATTCATATGCCTCTGTAGGAAAAATTCAGACATTTTGACCATATTAATTCCATACCTTCCGTTTTGTGTTAAGTAGTATATATATATACACACACTGGGTGCGGCAGAGGAAACGCATGTTTTTCGAATGGCTAGTAATCAGCAAGGAGGAGGGTGGGGGATTTCCGCCCCTTGCTAGTAGACAGCTTAGATGGTGCAGTTTCAGTAGCCATGGCACTGTGGACCCGCGAGCATCGGGTGTTTGTCGTTGAAAATTATATCAAAAGTGGTGAATCCATAATTGCTGTTCATCTCCCGTTTCGGTGATATCCCTTGGCCTCCTCGCTCCCCTGATCTCTCCATATGTGACTATTTTTTGTGGGGTTACCTCAAATCAAAGGTCTACAGAAACAAACCACGCAACATCCAGGAACTGAAAGATTCCATTCGCTAGGAAATCGCTACTGTGGGGGAAGAAATGTTGGGAAGAGCAATGCAGAATTTCGAGGAGAGGCTGCAAGAGTGCGTACAGAAGGAAGGGCGTCACTTGACGGACGTTATTTTTCAGAAGTAATTCAAAAATGTTCAACAAAAACTGCATTGTAAAACCTTTCTTTTTGTGTAATTAAATTCTTTTAACTTGAAAATCTACTGAGTTATCGTTATTTGAAAAACATGCGTTTCCTCTGCCGCGCCCTGTATATTGGTTTATTATTCTGATAAGAAATGGACAGTTTCCAAGATAAATGTGTGTGCATTGAAATCCTTATATTGATATACATATTGTTAATTTAGGAAGGAAGACAATTTTTTAAAAATGTGTGGATTACATGACAAGTATGCATACTTACGTGTAACATAACTGATGTAAGTTTTAATTAATATAGGTGGGTTAGCTTGTGGCTGTATATACATAGCAGGAAGAAAACTGTATACTACTAATAAATATATGTTAACAATACCAAGTATCTCTGGGTGCATTTAAGGTCCATACAACACAAAGCTTTAATAAAAACACACCCGTAACCATTATTCTAAGGGAGTTCTTCTGTTAGAAAGTTTTGGGATCTTGAGTGTATCATTGTTATACAAAATCACAAGTGAAGTGCCAGAACATTTCTGTATAATTCAAAATATCTGCACCATAACTGCCTTTCCACCATTGATCTCAGACTGAGAAGATTGGGATGAAACTGGTGTAATATGAAGAGAATTGTGGAAGTAATGCACACACATTAACATTATTGATTTGCGACTAAACTTTCGTTTGCCGAGATGTATTCATGTATTAGAAGAATATGTTTATGTTTTAAAATGAAACAGTGTAATTTAGGAGAAAAATTGTTTGTGGTTATGTTTCCAATCTGTACATATTTTATCATAGCAATTTGTTTAATTATGAATAACATAAATCAAGTATACACATTTATAATGTTATTCCATCAACTTGTAAGTTATTCTTTTGCTTTTCAACAATAGTTTATTTTATAGAAAATATTTCTCTAATCACTCTTCCATGACACAGAAGTCTGTCATAAACTTTGTGGTTTATATAACTATACTCTTAACTTTCTGGATTTTCTATGAGATCACCAATTGTACTGTATCACCTTAGAATATGGTAGTAAGTGTGTTTGTCTTGGGTTGGCAGATATGTATTTCCTTCTGCCATACATGTTTAAACAATGAAGGTAATTAAGTGAAATATTTGCCAAGCCATTTTTGTTTACATAAAGCTCGTAATGAAATAATTATTACACAGTATCTGCATGTCAAAAGAAACTAACTTTTTAGAGACTTGTCTCTTGATATGGCATTCTCTAATTAAAGTTAACCAACTATGTGTGCTTTTTCTCTCTTGACACTTGTTCCCATATAAACTAAACTTGAAGTTGGACAAAGTTCCACTCTACTTGCTAAGTATGAATTACAAAGTGAAAAACATAAGGATTAATCAGTAAACTTATTTGTATTATATCGTATATCAAACTCGGCAATGGGGCCATATCATCACATGTGCAGTAAAACTTCTTTATAACTTGGTGAAAGGACTAGAAGCTCATTTTATAGATATTTATTTTTTATGGTCATTAAACAGTCCATTTTGTAAAATATGTTTAACTGTAAAGAAATCTTCATCATAAGAAACAAATTTGTCATAACATTTCTTTTTACAGAGGTGAAGGTCCATTTTATTAGCGTTAGTATGTGGAGTTCTGATGTGTCAAGGTGTTCATTATAGAAAATTTTGTTATAAGGAGGTTTTACTGTAATATTGTATAATTATTGTTATCATACGCATAATGGGGGAGAATGTTTCTTATATAAACTTAATGATTGACTTAACTTTTGTCAGATGGTGCAAGTGAATTTTTCAATGTTGTTTACTTATCTGAGTTTTAGTTTTGTAATGCTGGTAACATTGTCGTTACTTCTACTGTGAGAGCGAGAGAGGAAACGTGTGTTGCTCTAGTCATTGGCCCCCTGCAGCATGGTGCTGTGTTGTGCCATCTGCCTGTATATTCTCATTAAGGCCCAGGAGAAACTCTATGCTGTGGATCAAATTCATGGGGTAACTATTAGTTGCTATAAAATGTAACGTAATGTGTACATTATACATACACTAGTAAGCAAAAGGAAATGTAAAGCTTATATAAATATTTCAAAATTAACTTGCATATTATGGTAATGGTATTTCCTTTAGCAGAAGAGCTAAATATTATCCAAAATAATTATGAATTTACTAGTAAAAAAGCTTTATAACTTGGAAGATGAAACGGTGTGAGCCTTGTTAAAATATAGTGTACTCCTCGAAAAAGGATCCTCCATAAACAGCTCTATTGTTTTGGGTTTGGTGTAGGCTGACAGATTATTTTACTTGTTAAATTCAATATTGTAGGTTACTTTTCTATTACAGAGGTTTAAAGATTATTATTGAATGGTTTATGTATAATTGATGAAGCATTGTTATGCTTAGTAAATGCCTGTGTGATTTTATTTCACTCCATGCCTATCTTTATTACTTTTATTTATTTATATATTTATTTATTGTTTTTCCAAGTGAAAAATGTATCTCAGATTATCCAGATTTTCATTTATGTGCATAGTGCACTGCACTCTGATATTTATACGTAGACCATGTACAGTTTCGTACCTCTTTGTTATGAGGCAAAATTTTGTGGTGTGCCATCATGTGTCTGATAAAAAATTAGGGTGTGCTGCAGGTGAAAAAAGGTGTTGAAACACTGTGCTAGAGCACACCTAAAAATTAAATTACATGGGCCATATTTTTAGGGAAACCTTGAAATCTGAGCTAAACTAGGGTTATTTTATCTGAGTAAATCATGGAAATTACTAATCTATGCCCCAAAGGGGCAGGAACATTAGGTCAAAATATTACACTCATCTTCAGTTGACCATTTTTCTGCTCCAGTGACTTCTGGCTTGTTGCTCCATCGGTGACATTTGTCTTTTATTGGTTAATCTTAGTCTGACTGATTGTGTTCTCATTATTATTTGACTTTTGTATACACACACACAAAACTATTCAACCAGACTCCATATTTCTATCATGAAGATGAAGGCAGTAAATTTCTTCCAGATTAACATAGAGTTACATCTCAAAGCAAGTAATGAGCATCGGCATACAACACTCTGGCGCAGTAGTTAATCTGTTTACACACCTGTCAGTCATGAAGGATAGTCAAATGTGCACAACATACATTTTGTGTGTGTGTGTGTGTATTTAGTCATATAATAAGCCCCGCCTTATTTATTGTATTACATTTTATTGCTTTTTTATTTTTTGATAACTACAGGTGGGTGGGAAGTAAGTAGGCATTAAATAATCGCTATTGCATTGGAAATATAGAGGTTATAACCATCTCAATGCCTACTTACTTCCCACCCACCTGTAGATGTTATATGCATGCAGGAAGATATTCAAAAATGTGTTTAACATTAACTAAAAGACAGTGAAAATTATAAAATTTCCTGAGTAATAAATACTTGCAATTTTTTCAGTCATCTTATACTTACCAAAATTTTACATTTTTTGAGTAACTTCTCTATTCTCAAGAAAGAGTAAAAAAACCATAAATAAGATTTTTTAATAATGTGATATTTCTTTCAGTTTTGCTCATGTTGTTATATTATTCTTATAAAAAATGTTTCTCCTGGGCCTTAAGTAATTGCCTGTCAGTCTGTCGTGTTCTTCTCAGTTCAAAACTTTTCCATGTGCCTTTTCTGATTTAATGTGACTAACTCACTAACTTACATAATTTCGTACTCTGGTTTTGTCTGAACCATTGTGAAGAATTGTTCATATTCCTCTCTTCCCACCATTGTGACACAATATATCACATACACATATTATATACATGTAAGTACTGCTATATATAATGTTACATTGATTAATGGGTATCAATCCTTTGTGATAGAGTGACATTCTGGATCATTCCAGGTTATGTTAATCCTGTTTTCACAGTGCTTTTTAATTTTGCTTTTCGTACAAAATTCGTAACACTTTCTTAATGTCAATTGACTAGTTTTTTTGTTTTTGTTTTTTTCAGTCCAGTGTGCTCTGGTAGGGAATGCGAACCGTTCATCCTTTAAAGGCCTTATGTGCCGTTTGGTGGAACACTGAATTGTGATTTTATTAATTACATTCCTCAGTTGGATCAGGCGATGAATATCTTCAGTGGAGATTGGTGCCTGATATGATAACGGTTAATCTGTATTTATCAAACATAATAGTTGAGTGCATAACACTCCTGCTTTGAATTTAGGAGGTCCCAGCTTCAAATCGCACCCCAGGGGCTGGCTATTGTAAGGTTTTTATTGATTTTCCTCAGTCCCTCCAAGCAGATGCCAGAATAGTATTTGTAGTTTATTTAATGAGACTGTTAGTAGCTCATTATAGCATCAAATGAGAGGGTGATGGTGAATAATGAATTGGAAAGGATGTGGAAGGAAGTGGTCTTGGCCTGATTTGAGAACTCTCCCAGCATTTGCCTGGAAGGGCTGGTGAAAACCATGAGAAATTTCAGGATAGGCAATTTCCAGGCTGTGATTTGAACCTGGAGGCTCCAAAGGATGAAGCTGGAGTGCTGACCACATTACTATGATGTTCAGTGCCAAGATAGTACTTAGGCACATTGATTCCAGTTCATTCATTAAAGATTATGTCATTTAATACTGTATAGTCTGAGCTGCTGACAGTATTGTTAAGTAAAGCATAAGCAGATAAAGTACATCTTTATTCAAATGAAACTATCCCGAAGTGATTTACACATAGGAAGTTCATTAACGTAACTTCTTCAAAGCCGGGCTAGTATATTTTCATTTTGTCGGCAATGTGTGTAATGGTTATCAATCAGTACAGTAGACGTGAACAGTGCGTTGAGAATTTCCTCATAAGTTACATAATTCCAGGACATAATGCTTTATGATAGAGCAGTGATTTTAGTAGTTTGCTCTCCTGAAATAAAATATGGAGTTTTTAAATGTTTGCATATTAATTTAAAGAACTTTTTCCAATATAATTTCATTTATATTTGAAAGATTATAAGTATATAATTATAAAATTATTAGTTTCTTTTAATTGTACAGAAAACTTTGTGGAGGAAATGGTATAAGCAAAAAGCTAAATGAAGATGGCTGTCTTCTGGGTTGTAACGCTGCGTAGTACAGTAGAAGTTTGCCGTTTCCAGGGTCCTTGCTTCTCACTCGTCACTGTAGCGAGGACCTCTGGAACATCGATAAAGTTCTATTAGACTACACAGCATCACAACCCAGAAGACAGCCATCTTCATACTCACTTCTGTGAGTATCTCAAATCCTAAAAAAACTAAATGTTTGTGTATTACTCCTATTTGTCTTAATTTGCTTACATACGTTCAGTTCAAATTATTTTATTTTGAAATTTATGTTTTGGAATGGCCCAGTATGGTTTACACTCAAATAAGTAGCAAAGACAGTGTAGTTAATTTTTTAATTGTTGTAAATGTGTAATCAAAAACAACAAAAAGTATTGAAATTGTCTTTGTGGATGCTGGCTTTCTGTTGATGATTATATTTATTCATATATTTCTTTGAATTTATGATGGTTGCAGTCAGGTTGATTGGCCAATTGAATGGCAGTTGTTGCAGTTGAGACTTTTGTGTGAATGTGTGTTGTGTTTGCAGCTATATACCCTATATTCCTAATACTGGAAACAGCTCAAAATGTGTTTAAAAGTGAACATAATGGAGCATAATTTGGCATTACTGTAATGTGGTCTGTAGTGTTAACGTACTCAGTAGTAATTACTGTATGTTTTAGCGGAACAGAGGTGAAGTGACAGTTCGGAGTTTGCAGAAACATCTACTGTTCCATTGTTGTAAGTTTTCAAATGTTCTTTGAAAAGAACAACAGAAGGAGTTTGTTGGTTTTATATTTATTTATCAATTGATTTGTTTTTTGTTTTTTTTTGTAAATGTTTTTGTACAGAAAGGAAATCAGTTCCTTTGCTAGTCATAAATGCTGTCAATTAAAATTGACGCATCGTAAGAACTTTTCCCACTCCAAGAATCCATATGTAGTACTAAATCCAAAATACTTCCTCTCCCCCACATCATTGGACATTATCCAAATGCCACATACATTTTACTAAAGTGAATTAAACTGAGTGAATGACTCTATGATTGGTACAGCTCACACAGCCGGTGAGATCCGCCTCATCTTGATGTTACCAATAAAATTATGTTCATGTTTGTTTGTTTTTTATGTGTATGTCTCCGGAGTATCCCATTTAGCTTATATTGCCTTCGGCAGTACTTCCTCTAACCTCACGCCAGTTCCCTTTGGACACAAAGAACAGGTAGGGGGCAAATACTTGAAAGCGAGTACTTTGCAATTTTTCACTGACAAATTTGTGATGTCACAGTCTCAAAGAACTACTAAATCAGACACATGTTAGTGTAAAAAAGCTGTAAGAAAACAAAGCACAACACAGTTAGTTTGGAGGTTTATTAACATGTTTATTAATTGACATCATGACTACTTTGAAGGTCTTGTATAAGAATTATCTGTATTTCAGGTAAACTTATGTATACTTATCCAAACTTTTAAATAAAAAATATGTTTGAGCATTCCTAAGAACTGGTGATTTCAATAAAAGAATCAGTAGAGGTATTATTCTTTGGTAAGAATATAAAATAAATGTTAAACTTTCAGGTAAAATAACACATTAAATGTAGTAGAAGAAAAGATTTTTTGTGTTGGTGTTAACATCGGAACGCTTCTCCATCCTAGCTACTTCCAAAAATTGAATTTTACGTGTGTATCAAAAGTCGTTAAAAATGAATCTGTAAAAAAGAACGTTAACCAGAAATTTTCTCCTTTCATTCCTGCAGACCAAAAAATACCCATTAGAGATATATGTGGACATTCTTCCCTTTGTAAGATTTGAGGTTTTCACAGCGGTGAGTATGAAGATTTCTGTCTTCTGGGTTGTTGCGCTGTGTAGTCTGGTCGATGTTAACCAACGTTTCAGAGGTCATACTGCCTCCGTCATCAGGGCGATGAGTATGAAGATTTCTGTCTTCTGGGTTGTTGCGCTGTGTAGTCTGGTAGAAGTTTACCAACGTTTCAGAGGTCCTTGCTGCCTCCATCATCAAGGTACCTACATGGCACTACAACCCAGAAGACACTCATCATCAGACTCTGCCATGAAAACCTCATGCCCTATAAAAGGAACTTGCTGTATCCTCAGGTTTGGATCCATAATGTGTTGTCGAACCTCAGGGTTGGGTCCGTGTTCGGCTTGTTCCATCTGTGTCTGCCAACCTGTGGGTTGCCTGAATATTGCCAGCTCCAGCCCTTCCATTATTAGTCTTGACGGATTACCCTGTTGCCCTGCCACTGATCAGCAATCTGGTAACCAATCATATGTTCCCATTGTAGTATTATTTTCTGCCCTCATCTACCTCTTTTCTTGTGCCTAAGAAGTTTTACTTCTCTCTGAGACTAGTGTGCTACTGTATTGACTCTCATAACTGTGCCAGCTAGCCGTGCTTACCAAAGTGTTCTATCATCCCAGGGTTGGACTGTAGCAGAAAAAGACAGTGATGTTGGGAGTTCAAAACGTTTTGAAGCATTCCTCGTGACTCAATATTTTGTGGTGAGTTTAAACAAGAGAGAAAAGTTAAGTAGTTATTCACATATTTTCTAAAGGCATTCTTTGTAGTTTTGCATTACTTAACGGCCTTTGTTATTTTATGCAGATATAAATGTATTTTTGCAGAAAAACATTTACTTTTTATCGAAACATTAATTATTTTTCTATCATTCCTGAACTGTCGAAATCCTGAGTCGGTGTCTTGTATTTGGTAACCGTACTGGAGTTTTACAAACTTTTAAGTGCCGCAGCCCAATTCAAAAGACGGTCAGGTTTATGGAACAGAGAAGTTTCAGGTAGAACAATTAAAGTGCTTTGGACATTTTCAACAGGTTGAAGAAGATGTAACGGATGTTCAAGTGGGCTAAGAGAAAATGGAAGCGAAAGATGACGGGATTGGGATTCCGATTAATTGCCCACACGCACGAGAATGTTGAACCAAGTCCGAGGTAATAGATTTATACCGAACCAGTTGAACTCGCAACAATAGAATGTTGAGCTGATTTTAACTGAGAATTTGAACATGACAAAGGTGTGCCAAAATGATCCCAGACATGGTAAGCGAGGAATAAAAAAGGAAGGAATGTTCGGGTTTGTCCTGTTAGGACGTCTTCAGTTATAATATCGCGATTTGGTAAAAGAAATCACAGAAGATACTACCAAAGTATCCCAAATAAGACGTAAGAGTCAGCAATGGAAAACGTCCTGATATAAAAATTATCACGAGTAAAAACAAAGCTGGTTTGTGTTTTGACAATCAAAGTGATTATCTACAACGAATTTTAGAACCTAGAATTTTATTGATAAATTTTAAAATGTTTGGGTACAGCTCGCGCCTAAGTTGATGCTTTATCAGGAAATTGCTTACACGCGCATAATCAGTCCTCTGTGAGACAGTCTTAAGGAGACAAATGACCATAGACTACTCGATCTTCCCGAATCAACTTTTTTTAAGATGAGAGTGTAGTGAAAAGAACTTATTTTGCATAAATTAAAGATATCTATAAAGCTGTGATCGATTACAATTTCCACCACAGCATTGAAACATGACGGCGACGTTGAGGACCGTGTGTAGACTCCCAGGAGAGTGATTTGAAGGAAGCCAGAAATAAATCACATGTGGTATGTTTACAGCAACATATTTTGTTTTAGTCTAGAAACTTTGTCATGCCTTGCACATATTTATTGGTTAGAGATCTTTTGAAAAGATGAGATTTTACAGTTACACATGTAGTATTATAGATAATTATTTTTTTGAGATGAGATTTTCACTGTGGTTAATGTGTCCACGTTGACATTTTGGGGTTTAACGACGTTTTGACTAGTATAT
>NW_019059775.1:90899-121109 GCF_000696155.1 Zootermopsis nevadensis | reverse complement strand
TTTCTTCGACATAGGAATTAGTGTGACAGACAATTCATCTCTCAGATTCACTTTTCTATACATTTAGTATGACTACAAATGTCTCACACCGTGGTACTGAATATATTATACTACACAGTAACTTTAATTATAATAATTATGTATAAATAGTCCAGTTGAAGGTGTTCTATGTAGTTCCTTCTTCCCAAACTGTCTCAGTGAGAATGGCAACATTATCCAGGTTACGTCCTGGGAAATATTCGAATGTCCACATGAAGTTCGTGAATACCACTGCAAGAAATTACAAACAAATCACATTAATCATTATTTATTCCTTCTTATCGGAACGAGTTACGGAATTTGCACTGTACGATTGTAGACATTCAGTCCAGACACGAGTATGCCGTGTTTCCTCATGCATTTTTATGCCACTGCAGTTCATAGTTTTATTTACGCTGTTGTTTAACAGGGTCACATAGCTGCAAACCAGGATAGCTCAGTCAGTATAGTGACTAGCTACGGGCTGGATGACTGGGGTTCGATCGAGCAGAGGATTTTTCCTCTAGCCTCTGCGTCCAGACTGGCTTTGGGGCCCACCCAGCCTCCTCTACAATGGGTACCGGGATCCTTTCCCGGGGGGAAAGCCGGCCGGGGCGGGATGCTGTCCACTCACCCCATCTAGTGCCGAGGTCAGGAAAGAGTAGGAGCTATACCTCCACTCCCCCCCAAGCGCCTACATAGCGTTAGTGGGACGCTTTACTTACTTTACATAGCTGCAAGTACTGAAAAGTAGATATATAAAAATTGATATCCATTTAACGAAGACGAAAGACGTAAAATGCATTGAATCTACATTTGTGCCACGTCAGGCAATTGCTTGATTAACTCATGCTGTCACGTTAGGCTTGCTTGTAAAATGCTATATAGAAATACAAGCAGTGCAAAAAATGCATCAGTAAACTTTATTTGTAATCAATGTACTGAATTATATTAACAAACAGAACATCTGTAACAGTGACAACACTCTTCAGCTAGCAAGGCAGAATAATAATCAGTGCTGGTACATACACATTTCTCCCTCTTGTAAATCTCCCAGGAGTTCGGGACAGGATGTATTACAGGGGTTATGTGGTGTGAGACGGAACGCCGTTGAACCTCTCAACTGTGCCAACATTATAAGTCCTGAATCCAGTTCTACCTGCATTATTAACATAAATTTTTTACATTAACATCAAATTATATTAATTTACGAAGGACAAAAATTTGAAAATTATGTTAAAGTATTATAAAAATTCAATTTAGAAATAATTTCAGTATCAGATCTAAATCCATTTTGATCATTCATTTTTTGAATAAAATTAGTGGAAAGTTGTACTCATTACAGACTACACACAGCCCTCATGATGTTCTTTGTCGTAATAGTGACTTATCTCATCTTCCATTCATTTTTTGGGATAATGAATATAAACCGAATCCATTCTAACAGGTACTCAACTTGTAGTAAAAATTTAATTCAAATGTGTAAAAAAATCCTGAGATATCAGGTTCTCACAGCAGCAGTATGGTAGAAGTTAACATTTATTACAGAGGTACCTGCTGCCTCCATCATCACCCTTATGATGGAGGCAGCAAGAACATCTGAAATGCCAGTAAACTTCTACCAGACTACATGATGCAAGAACCCAGAAGACGACCTCATTGTATAAGGAACTGTTCAATTTAATACGTAATTTATATTTTACAATGCACTCAAGAATGGAAGATGGAAAATTATCACAAAAAATTACAGCATAAATCATACTGAGCACATGACTAACCATAAACAATTTTGAAAGCAACTATACATACCAAAAGCTGCCCGTGTTTGCAGAAAATCTGTAGTTACTTGTGTCAGTTAATAACAAATGTATTTACTTTTATTCCCTAAAGATGCTAGTAACACCAGAATGAAAGAGCCCTTAAAAACATAACTTTATTGACTTAATGCAATCTTATAAGCATAACAATACTTACTTTCTTATATATTTTCGTATTGTAGTCAGAAGACATGAGAACCCAGTTGAAGTGAGCTGGAGATACAGAACTAGACAGAAAATATGGTCGTTGATAAAACTTCCTCAGGGCTTTCACAGCATGGATATCACAGTTCTGCCTGAAAGGAAAGATTAGCGGGATTTCCTTTACATCTACAGTTCTCATTCCATTTTAAATTAATAATGTTATAATTCTCAAAACTTACGCCTTGGCCGGTCAGTTGCGGATACATACTGCAATTTGAAGTTCCGCTACTATGGTAACAATGCTGTAGTAGAAAATTAATAAAAATTCTTTTGTGAAATTTAATGTTTTCATGGCGCCGAATACGAAGGTAACTGTCTTGTCGGATGTTGTGCTGTGTAGTTTGGAAGAAGTTTACTGACATTAAAGAGGTGCTCACTGTCTCTGAAATATCAGTAAACTTCTACCAAACTTCTCAGTACAACATCCCAGAAGATTAAGAATCATAGAACCCTATTTAAATTGTATACCTGCCATCATTAGAGATGTCTGAACCATTCATTGTGTTTGTAACTTCCATAAGGTGGTACTTTCAGAACATGAAGGTCAGCTGGTTTAGTGGTTTTTGAAATAATGGGATTTTTTTTAATGGACAAACCTATAATAAAACCTCCACATAGTGAAATGTTGATAAAACAAGTAAAGCTGTCCCACTATATGCCATGTAGGTGCTTGGGAGGGATAGCTCCTACTCTTTCCTGACCTCGGCACTAGATGGAGTAAGTGGTCAGCATCACGCCCCGGTCGGCTTTACCCCATTGTAGAGGAGGCTGGGTGGGCCCCAGAGCCGGTCTGGACGCAGAGGCTAGAGGAAAAATCCTCTGCCCCCATCGGGGATCGAACCCCGGTCTTCCAGCCCGTAGCTAGTCACTATACTGACTGAGCTACGCCGGCTCACGATAAAACAAGTGAATGAGAATTTAAATTTTATAAAATATTCTTCAGCAGTATTCAGTTTCATGTAAAAATATATGATAATTCATTTATTGTGGCATCGAAGATAACAAATACAAACTGAGCTTTTCTGCACATATTTGATGTCAATTTAAAGAGATAAAATCGTGCAATATGACTAAGTATGAATTTTAGAAGTTGCTAACTCATGACATGTGAATTTTGCACGGTGTAAGTAAATGAACAGGACAATGTTAAGTATATACAAGACTTGATCAAAAAGTGAATGATCGAATATATATTTCATTATTAATCTGAGCATTTGTATATTCATACTGAAAGTAAAATATTCTTTAAGACTCACCAATGGACAAACCACTTATCAACTTTTGGGCTATGAATGCGCTTAAGGAATGCATGTAGATCAGAAGATCCAGTTCGTAGGTTGGTCGTAAGAATACATGGCACAGTGTCCATCAGTTTCTCATCCTGTAGATATAACTGTCAAAGAACACATTTCTAAGTGTTTAGTGTAATCTAATGTCAGATAAATAAAAAAGTCATGACATTATAATCAATACAATCTGAACTGCAGAGTTATCTTTTTTTATCTAGAATTACCACATAAAAATTAAACTTTAAAAAAAAGTTATACTTTAATCTTGAGACAGCCATTTATGAATTATAGAATATAATAATGAAATTTCTGCCTCAAATTGACATAATTGATTGCTGATGAAAAGAAAATATAAGTAAAAAATAACACAATATAATTTTGATGAAGTGAAGAATTTAAATTATTTATGCTGCAGAATTAATATAAAAGTAGATTGCAGTAATTTTGTTGAACTATAAAACACAAAAACTAGAAAAATGCAGGAATCAAACTTTCCACATTTTGGATTGTAAATTAAAAATGAATACATAAAGGCACATAAGTTCTTGTTTTTTGGGGTTCTGATAAAATATTTTATTACCAAAAGCATTCTGCAGCAGTAGCATTTGAGAACCACTGCAATAACATACTGTTTGGTATATTTAATAATTAATAATTAAATTTGTTGTTATGTCATTGAAAGTATTGCAGTAACTGACTTGGGTAATGTTGTCAAACCAGAAGTCGTCTGTGTTCATAACTGGCCATGACTCCATGGCATCCACCACAATGAGTGGGGCATCTCGGTTCAAATATCCATCAAGAAGTTGTTCATATGCCACACCTCCAAGTCTGTCCACGTGTTCCAAAGCTTCACATGACTGTTCGAGGAAATAAAATTTGTTTGTTTAATGAAAATTGTGGGAAAAAAGGAATATTTGAATAAGTAGTAGTGGAAAAAATTTCTCTCTCCCATGTAAGAGGGTTAGCTCATCACTCAATTTGTTTGGTCTGAGATCATGCACTTTTTAAATTAGTGGCCATTGGTTTTTTGATACAGACCCAGAAAATATAATATCCAATGATCTAGAACAGTGGTACCCCTGGGGGTACGTGAAATTTAAAAAAAAAATTATGATAAACACTGAATAATCAGGGCCAGATTTAGGGTTAGCCACAGGAGAACTGGATGTAAGGACATTCGATTTGGGAGCAGCATTTTTTCTCTCTCTCCTTTATGTAATTCTTATCTGGGCGGTAGAAACAAGCTCAATCATCTCATTAACAGGTCTGAACCACATTAATTAATAATTGATAAAATATTTAAACATATTATTTTGCTTTGCTAAAATACCATTGTTCCTTTCTTAATTTTTATATGATAGACAATAATGTATTTGTTATTTAATAGCTTGATTTTCCTTTTTCTTATTTAAAACTTATTATTTAATATATTATTTTGGATGTAATTTATTTAATTTATTTTGGATGTAGATTATATAGTATGTATAACTTTGGGTGTACAAAGTTTAAGAGAAATTATATATGGGGGTACGCAAACGAAAAAGGTTGAATACCACTGATCTAGAACACTGGTTGTCAGTAGTTATTTTTTCATGGCTGGTAATGTACAGTGTGTGGCCACATTAAGGAAAATGAAATTCTAAACAGTACATCATGCATACTCCCTATACAGAAAGGTCGATGCTGTAATGATAATTTAAAACATTCACACTTAACATTGCTTATTTTCTGTAACTGCATGCATATATATTTATTTATATATTGAGCCCCATATTTAGCAGTTATAACCACTGTCTAAACCAGGCTTCATCAGTGAAAGCACCCAAATGATCTAACAGGAATGCAGCCACTCAGTTCAGTTAGTGAACTGCTGATTTAATTTTGTGCACTTAAAAGAATCACTTATATGTCCTAAAATTTTACATTTACTAGTATTCCGTGTAAGTGCAGAATTTTCCTAAAAATTCCGATATCTAATGCTACCTAACGTTGACAATTTCTGTAGCTTCTTTTTGTATCTTTGTGACTTACAACACAGTCCTCCTCAGTAAGTGTGTACTCCCCAAAGAATGGATTAGACACCAGGCAGTACTCATAAAACATGGATGTCCAGTCCCAGAATGGTAACATCTAAAACAAACATGGAGTCTACAACAGATGTATAATGTACAATGCAATAGTTTATTTCATTAATGAATTTACTTATTTATCAGCTTAACTATTTGTGTATATTGTAAAGTAAAGTTTGTCCCGCTACGTGCCATACAGGCGCTTGGGGTGAGAGGAGGTATAACTCCTACTCTATCCTGACCTCGGCACTAGATAGGGTGAGTGGTTGGCATCACGCCCCGGCCGGCGGCCGGCTTTACCCCCGGGAGAGGACCCCGGTACCCATTGTAGAGGAGGCTAGGTGGGCCCCAAAGCCAGTCTGGATTCAGAGGCTAGAGGAAAAATCCTCTGCCCCCGTCGGGGATCGAACCCCGGTCGTCCAGCCCGTAGGTAGTCACTATACTGACTGAGCTATCCCGGTTCATTTGTGTATATTGTCCATTCATTTATTTACCTATTCTTTAATTTAATTATTTGCATGCCCGTAAATTATTCGGAGATAATGTACCAACTTCACAACTTAAGTAGTATCAGGTAAAATGAGAGTAGTAGGAACAGTTGTGTTCTCAACTTCCCTTGACTGAAAATGGCTGTCTCCTGGGTGGTTGTGCCATGTAGTCTGGTAGAAGATTACCAATGTTTCAGAGGTCCTTGCTGCATGTATTGTCAGGGCAATGATGGAGGAAACAAGTACCTCAGAAATGGCAAACTTCTTGGTGCTACATCCCACAAAACAGTAAACTTCAGTTTCGTTAACATTTTTATAGTGTGAACATTGTTTTCAGTTTTATTTAACTCTGCTTATTACCATAATACTTTTGGATTATTTGGATTTAACAAATTGCATATAGGATTTTCAGTGGGAAGTCAGATTTTGGACTGTGAACTGGTTCATCTGTTGATGACCTCAGATTGAGAGAGATTTGCTTTCTGGTATTGTGATTATATTGTAATATTTTACATTTTCAAGAGGTTTGTAATTGATTCAAGAATGTGAATTCACTCTGAATTGAGACAACTTTATGTCTGTTTCTCCACAAATAAAGTTTTGGGATCACATTTTTTCACATAAAGGAAATGTTGATTTTAATTATGCAAGCCCTTATTTAAATTGACTTCTTGAGTTGCACCCATTGGGAGGGGGGGCAAGGAATTACACTGCAATCAGATGTTAAGTATCCCATGTTTAGAAACTTTACTGCATTGAAAGAAACAAAAAATGATCCCTGTAACCATCTCGAGTTGCTGCACTCTGACAGACGGACATATTAACATGGCGACGACAATGGGTGCATTTTTTTTTTCAACTTTCTTACGCACGCGACAATGAACCAAATGTCCCTTCCATGGCTCATACTTCTTAGCCATTATGGTGTCATTATAATAGCCCGATATAGAGCAGAATGAAAAGAAATCATGTACTTGCCTTAATCATGAAGAGGCGCCCCAGCGCAGCTAAATGCATGGAGACTGAACCTAACTGTGCAGCACAGTAAAATAGTGCAACAATCGTGAACAATGCACCGAAAACTTTGGCCAATTTCTTTATTAGTCGTTTCCTCAAAGTTGCCACCAAAGGAGCAACAATTGTATCCATTTCTGCTTCTGAGAAACCTGCTTGCTGACAGTACTGATAAAAGGACATTAATTCTTCGTTCAGTAGTTTCAACTTCTCTTGATATTCCATATCTTTCTGCTGCAGCTGCTGCTGAACTTTCTTCTGGGTACCACGAGTAGTTGCCATACCAGTCGATTTCATTCCCCGTGAATCTGTGTAAAATGATGTATAAAATACAGTTTTATGGGTGCTGTATCGCGTCAAACACGATGTCAGAACTCGACCTCGTTTACATCGGCAGCTAGCACGAATTGCTACTGGGTTTCCCTTTCACTTTTGCGCGGAATCTCCACTGCGCTATGGTGTTGTATTGATCGTATGCTCTTTCGTCCGTGGGTGGGTGAAAGCACAAAAGCAGGAAGCTACATGTGGGCTTCAGCTACCGAAGCTGGTTTATTCTTTCGTGTTGGGTTGGGCACACGTTCATGGTATTCTCTGTCATACCTTGGACTCAAAGCTAATAGATATGCCCAGTATTTGTCATCGTCCAAGCCACTACAAGTCCGCCCGTGTGATATTCCATCGTAAGAAACATTTGCCGACCTGAAGGACCAAGTTGTAGTGGTATCGGTGCCAGTAACCATGTGAGCCGTTATGGTGTGGAGGGTATGCCACCATTTAGTATTTAGATTAGAGGTAAAATTATAAATCTTGCGCAGTTTATAACCATGAATAAAAGCACATCCATGCCCTAGGTACATAGTATAATGAATGTAAAAGCCTGTGATCTATCCTTCACACCAATATCGTGGGAAATTACTCAGGATTAGAGCTGAGGAAAGCCAGAACACATAACGTCGCGAAGTCAAGGGCCAGCAGGTGTCAAAAGGGCTCGATAAACCAATTATCTTTGTGTGTGTAATAGTGTAAAGAAAAAGTGAAGTCCCAAATATAGCGGTTTCTCTGTGGTCATTATCTTTTTTAAATCATTTTTTCCCCCAGAGAAACGAG
Source organism: Zootermopsis nevadensis (assembly GCF_000696155.1). Next base: position 113,100 of record NW_019059775.1, on the reverse strand, counting down.
ACAGTAAAAAAGATGGACGGGTGTACTGAAAGTCTGAGAACTCATTTTAATTTATATTGATTATTTTGGGAAATAAGATACGTGCTTTTGTATGAAGGTGTAAGTTCCAGTGTTATTAAAGGTTTTGTTAAAGATATAGCGAACTCTGCGAGCGACAAAACTTTAATTTGGAACGGCTAGTAAGACAAAATCCGACGAAAGTTATTTTTTTGTAAACAGATGTGTAAGGATCGCGATATGTGATGACAATAGATGGTTCACATAATTTTCTTATATAAAATTAGTGACAGATCTGACATTTGGATGCAGTGGCTGCAGAAGAGTGATTGTCAAAAATTGAGGTAATATTGATTTGCTATTACTGTTATAATTGCCACATCTCTAATTCGTTTTAGAACACTTGCCACACATTGAATGAAACTGAAAGAATTCGCGTGGGAGGGAAGATGGACCACTTCGGAGGACTGAGGGGACAATTTGATGAAGCATATTCGTTTAGCAATGTAATTGGAAAGCGTATTAGGGCGTGGAGGCTGAAAAATAAATTGAGTAAGAGCTAACTTAATGGTCAGGTTTGAGGAAGGAAAGGAATTTTCGCTTGTCTTTGGAACGTTATTTTTTTCATTAAGTTGTAATTCTTTTCTTTCATTCATCCGCTCTACGTCTTGAAGATCTGTTTCAGTAATATCCTTCTCTTTAGGTTTTTGACTGATATTGTTTCAGTTCATATCTCTGTGTTTGCATGTTACCGATCTCGTATTTTTCATTTCAAGTACAGTAATTGTAGTACCGTTTTAACCTCCGTGCCGGCCGCACTACGTTTGCCACATAACTCTGTGCGAGTTACGTGTAGCAAAGATTTTCTCATCCGTAGATTTGTCCTCGTAAACAATTCAAAATGGAAACGCCGAGTGGCGCTATTGTATTTTCCTGTGCCAGTTGGAATCTTCCTTTCAATGTGTGAGGTTGGTGAGTGTTGAGCGGGGGGAAATGGGTAATCATCATAGTCAAGATGGATCAAGAAGAAATTCATTTGGTAGAATTCCTTCTGTAGCTGACAATGTCGACAGAACTCCCACCCAACTCATTCCTATCGACAAATTAGCAAAGGTAGAATAGTTTTCACACATCTGTGACGTTCCTAACACTTTCGCATAGTACGTGTTCATTTGCAAAACTTAACGGCTTTGTTTTACCGTTATGTGAAGGCATGAATAATTGATGTCAGATTTCAGTTATACGCATTATGATTAATAAAACAGCCAGCGAAACAAGCTAATATGCAGATTTAGCACGGCATAAATTGGCGTATGATAACGAGATAATGGATACGAACATCAGGTGGCGTTGCAGAATGCCTGTAAAATGTTCCTGTACGAATAGTTGACGAAACGTTGAAGTCGTTGGAATTTACTTAAGCAGTGTTAAAATCGAACCACACAGTACAAGACAATAATTACAAAATCGGATATTAAGAGGGAACTCTGAAGCATATGTTTTTCAAGGTTGTCTGGGCTGGACCACATGTTAATGAAATGTCATCCACAAGGTTCTGATTTGTAACCTTTGTTTTCTTAGATACTTGCCCAGAAAAGTTTGGAAGAAGATTCTGTCCAAGGAATAACTTGTCGTGCCTTCACTGTAAGTTATATAAATCTATGAAAGTGAATACAGCAGAATCTCAGTTATTGCATATAGTATGTTCAGTACCACGTAGTAGTAAAAGTTACCATTTATTTCTACAGAACTATGTTTTCCCACGTTATCCTGACCTGTCACAAAGGCTGTTTAAGTTTTTCCATTCCTCTGCTGGCATCACTAAACATGAGTGGATTAGTTCATCAGTCTTCAAACAACAGGCAGAAAAATTCCTAGGCATTATTGTTGATAGTCAACAGACTGAACTATATGTCAAGGTAAGAGCACTGAAGATTTTGTTAAAGTTTATTTGGAATCATGTATTTCTTAAACAATATGTGTATTTTATAAGTTGCTATCAGAGAATTTTTAAGTAATAATGTAAATCCACATTTAGTGTAATGGTTGAATAGAAAGTATATTCTCAGAGGAATGTGAATTGTATGCTGCCATTATCAGTACTCTTATGTGTATATATTCTGAACACAGAGAAAAGATAAATATGTATATATGTTTGTGTTACATGCTTTAGATGTTCAAAATCTGTGAAATTGTTTATCAGGTAGGTACTATTTTATGATCAACAGCACTGTGAAAGGTACCTTGCTATGTTCAAATAGTCGAAGATTGGCGACGCAAATATAGACTTCTTTGTGAGAGAGAATGTTAAGATTAATAACCTTTTGGGAAAAATTAACACTCGGAAACCAGCCTGTTGTCATTCAGTGATATAAGATGAACTTGCAAAAATGATCTTGTGATGTAGTTTGAACCTTGTTTTAAGTGTGGGATTAGTGAACCATGTATTCCTTTTACAGATGTATGCAGAAGGAAGTGACATTAGTCAAGATAATTTTTGTCATCTGCTACTCCAGGCATATAAGTTATCTATGGACCACTACCCAGAAGGCTCCCAAACTTGCAAACATCTCTCCAGCATCCTAAAATCTGTTATTGATTCTGCTGTAAGTTTATATTTTAAATTCACATGTACAAAGAGTGGTTGAAAACTAAGTTGTGTTTCACATAAGCACAGACACAAAATAGAACCAAACATTCATCCATATTGTTGACTTTTTTATGAATGAGCTGTTTGTAGAATGAAAAAATACTTCTAATTTAAATTTCAGTTTTCTTGCAACCTAGTGGAATGAGGTATGTAATATTTTCTGTCCTGTGAAATCACCCCTCTTTGTTGTGACAGTTATTGCAGACTTGTATTCAGACAGTTCTGTTTACATACATCCTCAACAAGAAGTGGAAGTTAAACATTTATGTCTACCACATAACATAAAACATCTGAACAGGATCCCAGATGATTTGGAATAATGATGAAGCTGTTCAGACATACGCAGAAAAATTTATGTTATGAAATGTTTTGAAAAGTGACTGACTATATTACTTTGTTTATGTATAAAGGTCACAGAAGTGAACGAAAGTATTAGTTTTTCTTGGCACCAAATCCATAAAAGAATTTGTAAGGCATGTGGTTAATGCAAGAAATCCAATAATTACGATTTTCAGTTCCACCGCAAATCACTCGTGTCTGTCACCTTCTTGTCGCACTGGATTGAGCATCACACACCAAGGCTGATTGTTGGAATTCATCGTTACATTGTCCATGTGTTGACCACGGTATACCGAGAAGCAGGACAACCTGTCAGTGCTGTAAGTATGTAGTACATAACTATTATAAATTCTGATATACAGCATTGCTTTCATATTTAATAATTTTCTCTTTCTTATGTTGCAATACTGGAAATTTTTTCTCGCTTAGCTCCTTAATTTTTTTCTTGTTTTTAATACAGTGAGAGACAGACTAAAGTGGCCCATCCACGTACGAGTCTGACTTACGAGTCTGGCTCGGCGATCTTGACTCGTGAGCCGGGCTCGGAAATATTTCACCACACATGCATAGCAGACTCGGCTCGTGACACCCCACTCACAAACGGGTTTGGCTTAATGGAACCTGAGCCGAGCCGGACTCGCAAGCCAGTCTCGTACGTGGATGGGCCGCTTTACAGAGGTTTCACAAACCCTGTGGCACAGCCATTTTCCACAAAACATAATTTTTAAACTAAGTTACAATGTCAAACACTAAATTGTAAAGTAAAAAATAAAGCAGTCCCACTACACGCCATCTAGCGCTTGAGGGAAGAGGAGATATAGCTCCTACTCATTCTTGACCTCAGCACTAGATGGGGTGAGCGGTCAGCGTCACGCCTCAGCCGCGCTTTACCCCCGGGAAAGGACCCCGGTACCCATTGGGCAGGAGTCTGGGTGGGCCCCAGAGTCGGTCTGGACACAGAGGCTAGAGGAGAAATACTCTGTCTCTGTCGGGGATCGAACCCCCAGTTGTCCAGCCCGTAGCTAATTAGTATACTGACTGAATTATCCCTGAAATTGTTTGACTAGTTCTGTTGTGTTCTGCAGGGTTTGGAGCTGGACACACCAGTATTGGAGAGAGATATTGTATTCCCAGCATCAGAAAACAAGGAGAATGATATGTTGCCGGTGTCAGAAGTGTGGCTGTTATCATCTTCCCTTCCCTTGTTATACACAAAACCCTCTCAACATCACTCACCTTCAGGCTCATCCAATGGACTCTCATCGCAGGCAGCCATAGCCAAGATGGTATGTTTTATTTGATATAGCTTAATAATTTTGCCTGTTGTTTTGTGCGAAACATGGTCTCTCGCTCAGAGGGAGGAACACAAATTGCAGGTGTTTGAGAATAGGGTGTTGAGGAGGATATTTGGGCCTAGGAGAGAAGACGATGGGGCATGGAGAAAACTGCTTAATGATGAACTTAAAAATTTGCACTCCTCCCCCCAGTATTGTCAGGGTGATTAAGTTGAGAAGAATGAGATGGGCGGGGCAAGAGGTGTGCATCGGGTATTGGTTGGGAAGCCTGAGGGGAAGAGACCGCTGGGGAGACCTAGACGTAGATGGGAGGATAATGTCAGGTGGGATCTATGGGAGATAGGAGTTGAAGGAGACTGGATTTTGTTGGCCCAGGCCAGGGTCCGGTGGAGGGCTTTGGTTAATTCGGTGATGAACCTTTGGGTTCGGTAAGCCATCTAGTTAGTTAGATAGTACTGTGAAAATACACTTGGGACCTGAAAATATGAATGTAATGTGAAGGAAACATTCTCAAGAATTTTTACAGTCTGTCTCATGTTACTTTTCTATGAGTTATTGTGAGGAATCTGTTCCTGATTATAAAAGGTGACAGTGGGTCGTTAAAAATTTATGTTGGCAGATGTGAGATTTGAAGTTCTCAGATTGGTGAAGATACTGATGTTGGTTTACTAGATTGTAATGCCATGTGTAGTTGAAGTCCTGAAGATGGAGACAAATGTTGGTATCTACTTTGAAGTCCACGTGGTGTTACAACCGAGAAGATCAGTTTTTAATATAATTGTGTGGTATCTTGCAAAGTAACTCATAAGTTTCTTACATTCTTGGTCTTTTTAAAATTGTAGTGATCAAGCAGTAGCGTAAAGTTTGTTGCTTTATGCGTGTTATTGACTGACAGAAATGTCTTATGCTTTAGTTTGTATGAATTTCTTGCTGAGGACATCTTCAGTATCTTTATTCTAATGAAGGTTTCATGTCAAAATATTGTATTTATTTATTTTTATGTAGAAATAGCTGAGAGTCATATACCATGTTGCTTGACTCCATTGCTTCTGTTTATCGACTTGTATATTCCTGCCTTCTTCTCATCTTCTTGTTTTGTCTTAATTTTATTGAAAGTTGGGTATGGTCTTTCATATTGTTCTTGGTCATAATAATTTGTTTGTGTTGTTGATTCATTCTTTTTATGAGACTTACAAATGCTTTTTACGTTCAGACAATTGTGTGTGAACTTTGAAATAGTATGAGACTCTGGTAGCTTGATTCGAAAGTGGGATCAGTCTTTGTCTGTGAATTCTGAAGGTGAATGTGTCTTGGCCTCGGTTATATGAGCATCCATATATTGTGATTTATCACTTCCTTGTCCTCTCCATACTTCCTTCATATTGTTTTAGCTGAAACTTTTACATTGTACGAAATTATTAAAATCCTCTTGTTCTGTCAACTCTGTGAAATGGTGAAAGTTCACAGACATTTTAGAGATCATTGTCAGGGCATCTGATGTATAACACCACATTCCCTGATGATGGGGATAGAATTGGTCCCTGAAATGTTAGTGAGTTCTCACCATTTGACACAGCTGATAGCCCGAGAAGATTTTACTAATTCCTTTATTATATTGCGTATATTATTCTGATCTGTGAACAAGTAACAGGTGTTACACAGTGTCGGGTTAGTCTTGTTTAAAATTTTAATTTTTCTACAATTACTGAAAACATTTATTTCATTTACTTGGTCAGCAATATGTGTTACAGAAAACTTAGTGTCTGTTCAATTTAAAGTTGTTGCACACAAGATGATACTTTTTTATAGTTGAATGTTTTGCTATGTAGAATTTGAGGTTTTTGTGACAGTAGTCTGAAGATGGCTGTCTTTAATGTTTTGCTACTTTCACATTCACTTTATTGACTTCTCTACTGTATTCTAAGAGAAGAAGAAAATTTGATAAGTGGAATGGTTTATATATGGTCAGATTGATCTGCATGGACTCTGTTGTGTTATTATGATCTAGCTGTTTCTCTTTGTACAAACACACAGTTCTGTCAAGATTCATAATGCAGTGAAATATTTATGTAAGAGTCTTAAAGAGATTTGAGATTAACATAAATACAGGAAATAGGAAACTTTATAAAGCAACTAACCCCTTGATGCAGAATTCCCTTTGAGAACCTAATGAAGCTACCTTTTTATGGAACCATGTACATTCACAAGAGCCTGCCATTGACTGTATGTTGATCCAGATTAATTCACATTCTTGCGTAACTAAATTTAATAACATAACAGTAATGATGAGACAAACTTCTACATTTAGGATGGAATAATTTGAAATCCATAAATACACTCTGTGGGCAAAATGTTAAAGCTGGTGATACATATAATTACCACTCAGCCTTAAAAGGTGTCACTTCGATGAAAGAAGTTCTTTGTGAGTAGTTTGTCATGTATCGTATCTTATAAAAAAAGTTGGTAATCACATACTAGATTATAGTATCATAACCCAGAAGCCCGCAATCCATATTTTCAGGGCCATGAAAAGTTTAGATTTCATATGTAAATGTACTTGTTTGCTTCTTCTTCTACTTCTGGCAACCCTTTTGTATTGTTTTGTCTTTATTGTTATTGAATTGTAGCCAGATTTTATTTCATTCAGTGAATTATCCTATTACCAAGAAGATTTTAGTTTAATTAGACTAGCTGATTGGTAGGCTGTTTGTATATTTCAGCTGGGTTCCATCTGTCCGTCCCACTGGACCCTGCTTTATAACAGCGACCAACATGGTCTAGGAGCAAACAGGCAAGTAGGCTCTGCCACAGTTTTCAGCACTGCATCCTAATGGTCGCTGATAATTTAACAGAACTTGGGATTTGTGTTTCTACTTTTGGCTGATGACATCATGTTTTGGTTTGCAGGTTTGCGATTGTTTCAGAAAAATTTGCATTGTTGAACGCTAGGGAAAGGTGACTGGCTGTAGATCTAGCCCCTTTGTCCTAGATAAGTCATCTTGATTTACCTCCTACAGATGTGATTCATAAGTTAAGTCACTGTCCTCTTCACAGTTAAGAAGGACCCAAAGTTGTTAGCCCCAGTGTGAATATTTAGAGTAAGATTGTTTTCTTGATTAGCCAACATGAACTTTTTCTCCTTAGCCATTGTGTGTTCCTGTACAAATATAATTTTCATATATTTATGCTCAGCAGGGGATATATGCAACTGTTTTATTTATTTGTTTGTTTAATAATGCTGTCAGTTGCTCAGACAAAAACAGCATCAAATGAAGCAGTAAGATTAATGAATTGTTACAAATCTAAAAGGATCATGTCCTAATTTAAGGTAATATCTGGGCATTTGGCTGGAGAGACTGATAACCAATAAATCCCTTAATCTGGATAGCTGGTTTCCTGTTTGCAATTTGAACCCAGGATTTCCTGAATTTGAAAGATGAGTGCTAACCACTCTGCTATAACTTTCAGTGGTACATACTACTATTATGTTCTGGTGCAGAGATATATGCGTGATTATCCCTGAATGAATCTTACATTTGTCTGCATTATGTCTGGATGTTTAGAGATCTAAGAATGGTGCATGGTAGGCCACGTCTCAAGTATCTGAAATACATTTACTAAAACATGCTCTTTGCGTATTCATTTAAACTCATAAAAGAATGATATAGGAAGTTAGGCAACAAAGAATTTTATTGTTACGCATGTTGCAATAAAATGTTTTTGAGACGTAATGTCCACATGAAATGTAAGGGCACTTCAATGCTTTATACATATATTGTACTGCAGTGTTGGAACTGTTAACTCTTATATCACAGTGTCATTGGTTGTGTATTACCTGTTGATGTCATAGTTAATTAGTCACATCAGCCAGAGTAGAGGGTCAGTTCAATGTCTGACTGAAATGTAGGACTGGTGTTCGATTGACAGTAAAGATAAAGGGTTTTTCTCACAGCCTTAGCATTCAGACTGGCTCTGGGGCCTCCTGTCCCAAGGATACTGGAGGTCCTTTCCCTGGTCGTAAAGCATGGCCATGGCATGACACTGACCACTTACCTCCATCTAGTACCGAAGTCAAGAACAAGTAGAAGCTATTACGCCTCTCCCCTCAAGCACCTCCATAGCATGCAGTAGGATAGTTTTACTTTTACACGAGACTCGTGGCCTTATGTCAACTTAATTCAAGAACACAAAATGCAGCTTTGCATATTATATAAGATGCTGTTCTGATTTATGTTTTTGCTGTTGTCATGCATTACGGTTTTGAAACTGTCATCACCAAGACTTTTCCTGACAGATGTAACATGTTGTGCTTAATTCTGAGTGCCCTGAATAAACTTTTTCTTGATTCAAATTCAGATGACATATTTTAAAATATACTCATTGGTATTTCTCCTGACAGCATGTTTGTAATAAACTATTAATGAAAGTGGTTATTCGATTAAAATATTTATTTCATAGCCTACTGTTGCTTGCTGCTGCATTACAGTATAGACTAATTTACTGGAGTAGATTTATAATAATTTGTTAATGCAATTTTTTTCGGTTCCTAAGTGGAAGCCTTGTGTATTTACGCAGTTCTTTTGTCCATTTTGGATACACTCGCTTGAAACTTTTGTTACTTCAGTTGTCATGTTTTGTTGACCTAGAAATTTCACGTTGGTAACAGAAATGTCTGAAAAATGTTCTTTCAATTTTTTTATTCGTCTATATGAAACATTTTAAATGTGAGGTAGTTTGTGAAGGATAACTGTCAGTAAATGCGGGAAACCCACATTCTCGTATTTGCTTCATTATTTATTCAGTGAAACATCAGATTTATACTAACAAACACCGAAATTAGATGTATGATTTGAAATTTTGCAATGACTAAACTTAATAAAGTCTTCTCAGGTAATCAGCTGCATCAGTTGGTTAACCAACTGACATGGATGATTGCCTGAGAGGATTTTATTGACTAGAATAACATGATAAATGTTGACATTATCGTTTGATCTTCGTCATAGGAAGCCTTTATTTGATTTTCACTTGTAATCATTTTCTACAGCCAACTTTTCTTCATTCATAGATTTACTACCTGGTTGTAAACATAAGGTAACACATGTATGATTACATTTTATATACACTTTTCTTATAGAAATAAATTTAATTGAGCTGAGAATTTGATATACAAAAGGAAGTTTTGTGCAACTTACATTATTATGTTCTTGGGATGGGTTCCTGCAGATATATCTCTATGATTTTTGTTAAATTTTTCTTAATTTTATTGGTAGATTCATGCATCATGTGTTTGGTTACCGTGGACCAACGCTTACCTTCCTGCGGGGTCAGGAAGGAGTGCAGTTCTGCATCGCAGCAAGTTGTGAGTGGCAAGAATCACACCAGTATTGGGGAGGAGAAGATTGTGCTTTGATACAAATATTACCACTTTATAATATTGTGGAGCGTAAGTGTTTCTTATGCCATTTTGGTGTGGTGGAAAGAATGTTGATTTAATGTGTTTGGTATTTTTGATGAAATTAGAGGCCGTTCTTTTATATACTTTTCAAACTGATAATTTTGTTATGAAAATTACTTTTAGATGTTTCAGACATGATAATTATATTTGATATTGTCCGTTGTAGGTTTTTCAAAGCAGATTTTGGAATCAAGTTCTTTTTCTTCTGTGATCCGGTAATGGAATGAAGGTTTATAGTCAATTGGATTCCTGGAATCGAGGCTTATCTATACAAGGGATCCAGCTGAGTAGAAACCTTCCTCCCTGATTTGTAATGATGAAAACGGGTTCAGTTTCCAAAACGCTATGCTCAAAAAAGTGATGATGGCCAACGTCCATAGTAATTATCATGTTTGTATAGTGTACCATCATTAAAAACATTTAGACTTAGGGAATCTTGTTTATAAAATCTCTGTAAAATATGCAGTTACACAAATTTTCTATTAGATGTGCCATTGTTAACATTTCTAATACAGGTCATCCATCATCACATTAGACACTGGCATTTCTGGTTTTTCGCAGTCACTGTAGTCAGGTGATGTGTTGGTAAAACTGGTGCAAAATTGAGTGACACTTGGCTATGCATGCATGTATGTGTAGACCAATGCAGTTTAGATCAGTGCACCATCACGGTCAGTAACCGACCACTCACTGTATAAGATGGTACAGATATGTACTCCACAATTTTGCATTTTCTTATGCCCACAATTCCTAACTACATTTTTCACATTATGTGGCAGTTTAATACATACATTAAGAAAAGAAAATGTTCCCAGATAGAAAAAAAGAGGTTCATTTCACTGACAGTGCACCTTAATATCAATATTGGTGGTGGGCAAGGAGTGACACTAACAAGGATTGACTTGTTTTAAAAGTAGAATGTAAAATTTTCCATTTAGTTTTATCCATCTGGCATGTTACCTGTGCAATTTCTGCCTACTGTAAATGTTGGAATGGTAGAAATTAAAAATGTTTCTTCCCGTCAGATGTTAATAGCTAGGACCCTCTAGTCGTTTACCAAGCCTGCAGAGTATGGAACCCACAGGTGAGTGAGTCACTATGCCTATATGACCTGGTATCCAACAGTTATAATTAATAAGATATTACGCTTTCACTTTGTGTCTACATTCAGCTGGTGTCTTCACCAGAGCTCTTTGATGACAAACTTTGTGAAATAACGTGGTGTTCCAGGTGGTGCCAAGATGATGTACCTGAACAATAATATACGTGGCTATCCAAAAGGCCTGCGGGCAGGACTTGATCCCCGTAAACCAATCATAGAGGTGGATGATGGGTTCACTGTAGTGACCTACCGGGCCATTCCATATCCTCTGATCAATGTACAGGTTTGGGGCTGTGGTAGTCAACAGTCAAGGTTCGTCACTTGTTATATCTTTTTTTATCATAGTATGGATGCAATACAAATATCTTTAAAGTAAAGCTTTATCGCTCTGAGGCATGGAAGCACTTGCTGGGAGTGAAGGTATAGGCCTTACTCAGTCATGACCCCAGGACTAAGTGTGGTTGAGTGGTCTGTATCACACCCTGCTTTACTCCTGGGGAAAGGACCCACAGTACCTACTGGATTGTTGATTAGGTGGGTCCCAGAGCTAGTTTTTAACACAGGCTACAAGAAAAATCATTTGCCCTTCTGGTGATCAAGCCCCAGTAGTCCATTATGAAGTCAGACATACTGACTGAGCTACCCCAACTTATTAAAATGTTCATAGTTTAAATCATTAAAATGTTGAATACATTTGTTACAGAGAAGTTCAATTGGATGTCAAGAAGTGGGAGGTGAAACAGACGGAGAAACTACGGAAAGTTAAGTTGACAGCAGATGAATGGGTTGATCATCCTGACCGGTATTTATTGGAACTGGCCGGAAGGCCAACTTACTCTTCTAATCAGCCTCAACAGTAAAGTTTATGTTTGCCTTGCTCAGCTACCATCATGCAACGGCCATATTGAAGCACTGTTCCACTGTTGTGCCTTGCAGAGTTCAGTTGTTGGTAGTTGGGTTGGTTTAAAGTGCCATTCTCTGTAAAGAAATTACAGAATTCTAAATAAAATTCCAGTTTCATTCACTGCATAATATTTACATTGCAGTAATTTCAGTAGCATAATTCTGACCAGAGCAGGTTAGGAAAATCTAAAGTACACAAGTTTAATCTCCTGTATTACATTATATGGGACATTTATTTCAGTTGTTTCTTTGCGGAAAAGTACTAAATTGAGATTGGCTTCCAGAAGCTGGTCTGATTGAGATTGTCGGCTTTAATAAGCCATAATATTTTGTACTTGAAATGATAAATTTCTTTGTTTATATGTATGTGAACTGAAAGCCATGTGAATTTTGTACTTAAGAAGAAATTATAGTCGTATTGAATAATGCCGCCATTATTATTATTATTGTTATTCTCAGGCAGTTAATTATGCTGCTTGGGCTTATATGAGCAAAAAGCGAATAAGCAATGATTGTGCTTACCGCAGTGAGTATTTGACATTTTATTTACTGTAGCAGAGCTATCTGTAAATTGCTTAAACAGATGGACTGCAAGGAACTTCGGATGTCAGTATGAATGGTACGTTATGGAATAGAAAATGCTTCCTGTTTCAGAATATCTTTTTTGAACTAAGTCTGTAAACCAAGGATCCAACGCTACAGAACAAGTTTTCACCATTCAGAAGTACAGCATTCAGTATTCAGGTACATTTGGTATTAACTGTTCTTTATGAAAACAGTTGGTAGAAAAGTGTGTTGCAGATCTAAAGTATATAAAACAATTTATTTTTGCCTTTAATTATAGCAGTATAATACACTTGTTGCAAATACTTTTATTTTATTTATGTTTGATAATACTGAAAAATGTTTAAAATATCAATATGTTTCAGTATAATTGACAATACTTTCCCGCTGATAATAAGCCTGAAGTTATTACTAATTACTTTAATTTTTTGGAAAACCATCTGGTCACAACATTTTTGAGTTATTCTCATTTCAGCACCTCTTGTTTTGACCGGAAGTGTGGGCTGTCTCAGGCTACTTGTCATTATTATTCCAAATTCAAGAGAGATTCTATCTACACCTCCAGGTGTTTTCTTCACTTTAGACAACACATAGATCCTGTTGGCAGAAGTAATCCTCTGGTAACCCATAGCAACTCAAAGACATAGGTGTGTTTATTGATTCTAAACTGTGATTCAATAATCATGTTGACTACATATTTCCTCAGTGTATATTTAGATGCTGGGTTTTCTTTAAAGTCTAACATTTTTATTCTCTTTTCTTGACTGCCTCTATATGTTATATTTGACTTTAGATCAAAGCTTGAGTACACCTCTGATTGATTGATGGTTGATTGATTGATTTAAAAAATATGTTGTAAAAGTTAGAACATTTTAAAAGAAATAAATAGATTCGGAAACATATTAATATAAATAAATCTTTGCTAAAACTGCATGTCATTGACTGCATTATTTGATGGCAGTTTTGTATCATTGCGGTTTTGCTCTGCCTCGTGTGTTAACATGAAATAAATTGAATCCTCCACAATGTATAATTTTCTTTACAGTGCACCATCTTTAAGGTTACAAATTGCTTCTTTTTTCTTCTCCTTCAGCTTTAGAAGATGAGTACAAAGAAAAAATAATTAATTTTGGTTTTAAAAATGACAAAATACAGTTAATATTATTGAAGTGTTTGTGTTTTAAATTTTCTTTCTCTTTGCATACCATAAACTCATAAAAAGTGACGGAAGATAGATTTTTTTTATTTAAGTGACAAGTGTGCGTACTGCATTATAACGGTAATAATTTTGTACGTGAAATTTGTTCTGAACACAGAAGAATAGTTTTAATATGTATTCATAATACTGCATATGTAACAAAGATGGCAAACTAAATCTTTTGTGAGTAGCGAGTCATAACTGAGCCTAGTTTTGCTGCACAGATGGTTGAAGTAAATCAGTTTATAAATCAAAATCAAATTGTCTTTATTACAGTTGTCGAATCAGTTTGATTTTGAAGTTTAATTCTTGGTTGACCCATAATTTTAATTTTTTGATTGTGCAGTTTATTACCGTCTTGTTCAGGTAGCTGGCCTTAAATGTTGCATAAGATGGCAAATGTATACATCAATATTTAATCTTCACGATGGAATTTATCCAGTTTATGGAGTCACATTCTCATCTGTCTAAGAAAGCTTGTGTAGAATGTGTTGGCTCCTGAAGGTATCTTACTGAGAAATACATTCACATTGTTAAATAGTTATCTTTTTCCCATTTAAGGGTTATTCCTTAAAGCTGTTGGATACTTTGGAAGTTTGTACATTAAGAGCAACAGATACTTATTTTGAACACTTGCAACCAGACCACAAAGCATTGTATTGTTACAGAACATGAGTTACCTGTATAATCTAATGCACAAGCCAGCTTGATAGTTATTGGCAAGCTCGTATATGGCGTACATTGATGTTATCAGGGATATTTCCTTGTAAAATATATATGTTTCTGTTCTTAATAATTATTTGAAACATTTCAGTAATTGTTTAAAATTTTTATTTAGATGTCTTGATTTAATCAACATATTAAGAGAAAAGATGGAGGCTGGCAAATCAGATTTTGCCAATGATGAAATTAATTTCAGATTGAAATATAAATCCTTTATCTAATAGTAATACAGTAGAATTTTATGTTAAATTGTACCTCACAATACATTCATACTGAGGCTCTGTATTAAAAGTGTGACATGTTCATAATGAATTTTAATTTGGTAAGGTGGTCTTGATATAAATTGAAAGGATTATGTTAGTAATTGATTTGGGGAACTGGGTAAAATGAGACCAGAACATTGTGATTTGATTTATGAACTCAATTGTGCCTTATGATTTACTTAAGAAGCAAAATTGGTAAAGCTATAAAGCATCTGAACAGAAAGCTAGTAAAAGGTGAATTGCTGTTACACTTTTGACAAAGAATTTTACGCATAAGTATTAAAGCAGATGCCATATTTGAATTTCAAAAATTTTAACGAAGATTGTCACATATCTGGTGATAAGGATGCTTTCATTATACTGTCATTTGTGTGCCCTGTTCTGACCATATTATCTGCTGGATTCCACTGCATACAAGGAATGGTAATTTTAAAAAAAAATTAAGTAATTGAAAATAACAATTTGAGACTTCTCTTACAACTTACTCTTCTTATAAATGAAAATATGTGTTAAATACTAAGAAAAGTACTGTTTTTAAATCAGTATGATTAATTAGGAGACTAATATGTGCTCCATTGTAATGCGATACTAAAGAACATGTTCCATTACAGTGTCAACTGTAAGAGTTTAGCAGTAAGTCCTGTGGACCATGTTAAGGCATTGCCTCAATGTAAGACTTATTAAAATAAGGACTGCTTGCCACGTGACGTCAAATCTTTCTCAGTCTGTATTAAGTGACATAAGATGCCTTAGGTTCAGTATAACTCATTAAAAATATGATGTAGAAGATTCCTTTGGTTTTATATTTTAAATACATAAAAACTGCCAATTCATTGTTCAAGTTTATTATAAAGTATGTTTAATATATGAAGGTGATATTTGGTGTTTTAATTCTATACATGGATTTGTATTAACAGTTTCAAATCTTTTTGGATTGGTATATTCTACAGTATTAATCTTATGGTGACACAGTAACAAAGGTGCGTTGATGTAAAAAGTTACATTACTTGAATCATACTGGTAGAGGTCTGCATAGGCTGGAATTTTAAAATGTTCATAGTCCAAGCCCAGGGATTACTTTTGGTATGTTACTCATACATATTGAAACTCACTTTATTCCACACTAACTCATTTCAGATCAAGAGTATCAGCTATTGGATCTGGGAATCTGCTGTGACAAAATGCATTATTTCCTTTACACATCAAATATAGGTCTTTGATAAAATAGGCTGTCAAAAGCAAAATATGGTGACCTCATTAAATATTACTTGAACAAACCAAACAACAAAGATTCTTATTTCAATCAGTAGACTACTTAACATTGAACACCAACATGATACGGTAAGTTGTCCTTTAAAAAATTGTATTTAATCAAAGAAACATTGTCAGCCTGAGGAAATCTGAAATTAGATGACATCTCACTCAAGTCTGGGCCCATGCAGACTCCTACATGTGGGTATACCAGAGGTACAGAAGAACCTTGTTGCTGTTGCGATTCAAGAGCAACCTGACTTTTGAGGAAGGAATGTACCAAAATGTAGTAAGATTCAAGTTTCTCATGGTGGCGAGTATGAAGATGGCTGTCTTCTGGGTTGTCACACAATGTAGTCCAGTAGAAATATACCAATGTTTTGTAGGTCCTTGGTGCTGATAAACTACCAGACTACAGAATACAGCCATCCTTGTACCAAAATGTTTTTATGACATGAAATATATAATTTGAAGTTGCTTGTTTCTAGACATTGTTGATATGTTTGTATGTTTTCTGTAAGCAGCTTTCTGTGGCTCCAATGGCAATAGGTAATGAACTCAGTATTTTGGCTGTGGCAATTAGGATGGTAATTAAATTATTTTTGTATGTAGTTTTTAAATAGCTGTTTGACAGTGTTATTGCATATTTTAAATATAGTACTGCATATGCAAGTAATAATAATCATGGTCAGTATTTCCCCTGAACCAGATCATAGTATGGATAATTGGCGCATGTGACTTAAGTGTGCCAAAAGGTAATAATAATTTGATGAGGACATGTCTTTCTTACTTCAAATTTTGCAGTGAAATAATTCAATTTTTTATATATATACACATGTGTGTTAGATCATAGGCCAAAGTTGTCATTACACAAGAATCATTGCAAGTCAAATGTTTTATGTGTCATCCCAACTAGTATTGGCGTAACTGAATTCTGTTGAACATGTCTTAAAATGTGTATTTTTATCCATCATTACACATCTACATTACATGGTATGATTATATAGTTTCATGAACAGTGTATTTCTGCAATTGGGATGAAATCCATTTACAGTAATTTTCTCTGGCATTGACATGGACTTGTGCAATAAGTATTTTGGTAAGTTTATTCTAAAAAATGTGAAATCAGAAGTAGGTAAATTTTTGAGAACATTCCAAAATATCTTAACTTAATGGATTTGTAGTTTATTCCATGAAGTGAATTTTCCAACTGATAAAGACCCATTACTTGTTTTGGAAATTGCTCATCAGCAAAAAAGACATTTTTCACCCAAAAATGAGTACCTTGATCTTTGTGCCTGGTGCATGAATTGTAGAACACTGTACATTAAGAAGTCAGATTAAGTTCATTTAATAACTTGATCTCTAAATGGTTTGTGATTCAGATTTTATGTACTTAAGTGTCTAAACATATTGTCAAAATAAATACTATGTTAATTGAAGGCAGAATTTTAAATGTTATTTTGATTGTGTGGGTGTCTGAACCCTAGAATATGGTTTTATATTAGATGGTATTTAAAGATATTTATCAGACAGAGAACAGTGTACAAATTGCACTACATAATCAGCCTGAAACAGTAGAAAAATAATTTTTCACATTAAAGGAAAACTATGATACGTAACAAACTGGTAAAACACTGTGCACTGGTATAATTATTTGAACTGTGTGACATGTCTTGTGTACAAGACATATTCAGAGAAACTGCATTACAAGAAGACTGCGGCAAAAACGGAAACAGTTGATGTTTATACAAACTAAGACTGACTGGAAATGTTATAATAGAATTTGGACTCTCACAAAACAAGAGAATGACAGTTTTAAGGAATTTTCCATCTTACATGAATACTTTGAAATACGAGTAAAATTGCAAAATGTACAAGTTGAAGTTGTGTATAACAGAAAACAGGAACAAATAGACAATTTAACACAAATATTTGATTTCAGAGTACTTACATTAGTTTATTCTTATAACAGAGGACAACCTGAAAGAAAATCTAATTTTAACATACCAGATTAACCCTATTTTACTCTGACTAAATGATTCATGTAGAGAGTAAGATTAAATGTATGTACAATAGTATAACTTTGTCGCATTGAAATTAATGTTAGCTTTACGATACTTGACCCCTTGTATTGGAATTTTGAGATAGATTTGAGTGTTACGGTGGTGTCCAAACCGGGCAACATCCAGACAGGTTCGTGACTAGTGACACAGACTTTATATTTTCAGTTGTCGCCAACATGTTACAGGCAAGTTTTATTCTTGTAAGATTCAGGTCACTGCCTTCTGGATCAGATGACCATATATAATTTCAATTTTGTCATAAGATTCAAAATAAAAATAAAATCTATCTATGCTATAGGACTTTTGCATTGAAGATTTTATATGGCCACCCCAGGCAGAGCAGATACCCATTTAAGTGCCAACAAGGGGTTAAACTGTAATCAGTAGTTTTAATTTATTTTTTGTGATCCTGGCGAAGTTCTTTGTTGATGAGTTTCATCACCAGTGCAGACTGTCAGCAAGGAAACAACCTTCTTGTGGCCTGCAATAAGAATATTACTATTAATTAAATAATTTGTTTATTATTTTAGGGTTAGATGAAGATGTAATAACATCGTATAACAGTGACTACTCATTTTACTTCAGAGTAGTTGTAAGTTTCGATTTGAATTGTTTTTCTCCTTGGCACATCAAAGACTAAAACAAATGATTTGCGTGATTTCGTTTACATGCCATAGTCTGGATGAGAAACTACCTCTCAGATGTCAAGAAGTCAGCACTCTTTTGAACAAAGTAACAGTAAACATTTCAGGTAAATGCTGTTACAACATGAAGTTCAACTGGTGTGGACATGTAGAAAATCCCTTCTCTAGCTGGAGATATGTTACCAGAATTTGACATTAATAATCAGGACTTCATGAAGTTATAACAGGTAGAATCCCTTCCGAATTAATGAAATGCCATACCATATTTTATGGCAAAATCGACTGGTTTCTTATTACACTTAGTGACTCTGTCTGGATCAGCGCCATGTACAAGAAGCCAGCGAACAAGATCCGCATTGCCAGCCTTGGCAGCCAGATGAAGGGGAGTGTAGCCATGAGACTTCGGTGCATTGATATTGCAACCTGAAAAAAGTATGTTACATTTATCAAACTGTTAGAATTGATAATTATAGATGTAGTAGTGTGAATGGCCTTTTGAAATTCAGTGGATGATTATTTAACATTTTAATCTCACTCTATTGTTTTATCCCTTTAATAGCATTATCTCTTCTTTGCCTTTTCCATTCCTTTCATTTAACCAACCTAGCATTCCTCTTTTCCTTCCTTCACTTTATATGAGAACAAAAATGAAAGAAAATGATGGTAACATAAAGGGATATTTTTGTTTTTAATAAATTTTATGCAAAATGAACAAAATCGGTTGCGGAAGTGGTTTCTGTCCATTCTCAAAGCACTTGACAGATCGTGTAAAAATGTCAGATTTTTTTGTATCAATAAAATACCTGAATTGTATAGTATATTGATGCAGGCTGGATCATATGCATATGACTTCTTGATAGCGCTATAAACTGCCAAGAACATCGGTGTGTCCCCATCATTTGTACAGGAAGTGATGTCAGCACCTGAATGTATTTAAAACAGTATTGTGGTGTTAAGTACATTTGCCCTCAATCTGTTTTTCCTATATTTATTAGAAATCAGAAATGTACTTGGAAAGTGATAACTCACCATTTTTAAGCATGTATTCAACAACTCTAGCATTTCCACACCAACAAGCCCTCTGTAAATATAATCAAAAAATTCTCGCTATGATAAAGGTTCATAATATTATGTTATCTTTCTGTCTGGTGGAGAGCAAATAGTTATAGATACAAGATACTTTTGACCAGTAAGTTACGAGCTTCTAATTAGTTTCTACCACTGCTAGGATTTTACATTTACTACTTAATAAAATACTTTTCATTACTGACTAGGATTTAAAACAATAACTATGAATGGCATATGTACCAGTTAGATTTGGAAACTGGACCACTTCATTGTAAACTTCACATCAAACAAATTCAAATTTATAACTTCTTCTCTTACCAGAAATGGAGTATACATTAATGGAAGTTTAGGAGAATTGACAGCTTCTGGATACTCTTTGAGCAATGCAATGCACTTTTCTTCATAAAATTTTAGATGCAGTCTCTGTAAACAGAATACATTGAAACGAAGCTTTTGTAGTGCTTTGAGAACCTTATATTCAGACACTTCTATCATACTACTTAATGTGCTGTTAGGCTCAATCATATAAGTGATTAGAATGTGTAAAGGTACTAGTTTTTCTTTGGTGTAAATCAGTGGTATTCAACCTGGGGTACGTGAAATTTTTTTTTTTAAAAAAAAATTATGATAAACACTGAATAATCAGTAATGTAATTTAATTTATTTTAGATGTAGATTACATACTATGTATAACTTGAATTATACACCAATAACTTTGGGGGTACAAAATTGAAGAGAATTATATCTGGGGGTACGCGAACAAAAAAGGTTGAATACCAATGGTGTAAACAATTATTTTCTGAAAATTCTATTCACATTTTTCTATATATCGACTATGGGAGTGATATTTTCATTAAACGGATTCCTAATGCATATACATAGTTAATTAATTTAATCATATTTACTTTTAATTTGTGTTCTTATAAGTTGTAAAGAAACATATAATTTGATATAGTCATTAAATACATAGTTTATTTGTATATATTTGGCTCTATAAGAGAAACCTCTGTAAACTTCCACTAGATTACATTGCTCTAAAACACAGAAACAGCCATCTTTATACTCACTGCATGAGAACCTCAAATACTATCAGTTATGAACAAATCAACCTGGAATTACTTACAGTGGCAATAAAGTGAATTTCATCAATTATGTTAGCACATTTAGGTGAATATTCAAGCACTGCCTCTCCGTAACTTTCAATTCTGACTCCAAGACAACCTGTAGAAGTATATTGCTTAAATAATACATCATTGTTTGTATATTGGTTAAATCAGATAAAATATAAGTTCAGCCTAAATCACTCATACAGTCTTATATAATTTAACACAATATGCCACTCATTATTGCAAAATGGGACATTTTGCATGTGAAAATTTGAGTATTACCTTCATCTGCACTACATTCCTTCCTGAGAAGTGCTGTAAAGTTGTTTAGTATATAGATTACTGTTATAATTAATATGAAAACCAGTGTTATTGAAACACTGTCTATATTCCTGAAGTCATAATATTTATGCATGGTTCATAACAATTTCTGTAAAACAGAGAAAAAGTATTTATAATACTGGGTACAATAACAGTGAAAGCTAATACTACATAAGTCAATATTAAGGACATTATTATGGATTGTAATATGCTGTTGTACACTCAAACTGTTTAACTCCACTTCTTGTGTATGATTTTTTTGCTTAGAGATTTGAAGTCGCGCGTCATATTCTACAAATGGGTGCTGAAAATTGTCACAGATACTAGATCAATGTTGGTCAACAATCAGTGTTTCCACGAAGATTCGTTTTACTATAATGACTCTGCATGACTAACAACATCTGTGCACCGTTAGATAAAATAATAAATATTCGTGTAGTGGTAATAATGAGATTTCTGACGTCCGGTAAATCAGTGGCTGGTAGTGAGGTTAAAGGCAATCCAAAAATCATTGATGACGGTGGTGATACGTTCCTCCGAAACGTCAGTAACTCGACTACACTGAGTCACAACCCGCAGATAACGTCTTAAACGTCTGTGCTGAAAGCCGTAAATTAAATTAACATCAATTGTGTACCCTACCATACCTGGTTGCTTTCCGATCTTGAATTCAGGCCGGACATTACAGTACAATATATACATGGATCCTTTTTGGTAATGTGAAAGAGAATCCTTTATAATGGCAGCGTTGCTAAAGAAGAGAGCTCTTGCTGAATATAGCCAAGTTATACAGGTACAATTTGATGCCATGAATTGCGATTGTGTGTCTTATGATGGTTTTGAAATATTTTTTGTATCCACAATTTGTATGGTTAAATAGAAATACAACTATGTTGAACATGATTCTTACAACTCAGATGTTTTCTTTAGGAACAGCCGAAACCTTTTAAAAAACTTCGCCTTGTGAAGAAATTAATTTCTGGTAGTTCTGCTGCTGCATATGTAGGACTACTAGAAAAAAGTAAGACAAGTAATGATGCATTACAAATTCTTCTTCGGATATCAGATTCATTGAAGTTCCAGGTGTGTATAGTGTCTGTAGTTCTTTTTCTTTTTTGTAGTAGTAAAAATGTAAACTGTGACTGTCATACTAACCTGTCAAAGCTGCTTATTAATAAGTTTAAAAACAGTAACCAAAGTAAGTGTTTTGTTGCAAATTGTCTGTTTTCTTGCAGGAAGAAGATTTGGTTGATGTT